>OOFH01074244.1:0-11951 GCA_900323355.1 Merlangius merlangus | reverse complement strand
ATAGCCAGTCAGCTTTATGTAGGCGAAGTGCTCTGAGAATATTTGCTCATCACTTTGCTCTCCCCTGTCTCTGTGTGCCCCCCCAAAAAATTGCCACCGCTCATGTACACTTTGACCAATCAGAGCGAGGCTCAGATTCTCCGTTCTTATTGGCTGTGGGACTGTCCGTCACCTTGGCACTGACGTTCGTGCGTCCCTGCTTGAGCGTTCACGAGCCTAGCAGTCTGACAGTTTTGCACTACTACGGCGGACAACAACTGAGTAGCAATGTCTTCATCAACTGCCCATAAATTCCCCATTCCCCGGATACCATCAACTATATATGTATTTATGCAGTTATCAGCACTAATGTTTAATTACTTCGGAATCGGACATGGCATTTCGATGAATGATTCTCATTCATCACCATTTACAGTTAGTGTGTGCGCATGCGTGTGTGCGTACATACCTAAGCCTCGGTTCCCTTGTTCTTAATTTCTTTCTCCCCTCGCTCTCGTCCCCACTTTTTTCGCCAACATCAAATCACAGGAGACCGCCTTCAATTTGGTATTTTACTCCTAGTCTTCCAAGAAACCGGCTGTGAGGAGATGAACAGGTGAATACTACGGAGGTACTTCACATTCTAGGACAACAGGGGGCGTCGTCAGCTCTCTTAAGGGGAGTCGTCGGGGCTTTGCTGATTGCATACATTTCACCTCACCAATTTTAGCACAGTCAAATTTGATCAGTTGTTTTCAAAGCGAATACATTTTTGCCTTGAGGTGTATCTATGGGGTCAGAACAGTCTCATTAATAATGAATGCACAGGGAAGGATTCACAAATGTATTTTGTGATTTATATATAAATTACTCTTTTCTCACAAATAAATCATCAATGCACACACAAATGGATATCGGTGTGTATAAATGTAAAATAAATCCATAAACAAAAATAAGTTTCACAAACACATTTCTGATCCACACACAAATGTGCCTTGTTTTAAATAAATGTAATATAAATCCATAAATATATTAATTAAAAAAATATTTTCAATTTTCATCAAAAATGTATATGGATGTTGTTACATTTATATACAAAATTGTTAAACTTCAATTAACAAGACGCTTTTGTGAACTTGTTTGCATTTGTGTGTGAATGGGACCGTATTTATATGTGGATATTTGAGACTCTCCTGACGTCGCTAGATTCACAAATGCATTTTTTTCAACAAGGAACTCTCTGTAACCATGCCTCCCTCATTTTCAGCCATGTGATACTAAACATGGGCTTTTACATTGTGATACTACTACTAGGTTAATTAGTGACATTGTTAGGCTATGATACATACGATATGGTCAGCCTTTGTGATAACCATTTTAGGCTGCAGCAGGTGGAATTCTTACGCATCCACGGACGTCAATGAGACCAACTAAAAAGAAACGAAGCGGGTTTCAAAATAAACTGTTGATTATGATTATAAACAGTATAGTATAAAAAGTATTCCACAGATCCTTCTGTGGAAGGAAACTGTCGACCACTGCAATGTCCATAAAAATTGTAAAAAAAAGTCTTGGTGGACGCTGTAGTAACCAATCAAAGCATCAGACAAATCCATGCTTTGATTGTAGTCTGCTACAGTGCCAGGAACGGGAATAGACTTTTACGCCACATACCATCCTCTTTCAAGTTTCGTTTGACAGTCTGTCCACTGAAGGCTTCATGCACTGTAGAGCACATGGTCACTTCACGGGTGTCCATCCGCTTAACAACCAGGAGTTTGTCTTCCCTTATCCACCGCACATCTCCCCTCTCAGGCTTTTTGGGAAAGTCATTCTGATATTTCCTTATGGTCCCACAACAACCAAAGTTTTTTTTGGATAAATCCTGAAAGAGGGCAGGGCTGGTGTAAAAATTGTCCGTGAACAATGTGTAGCCCCCACCGAGCAGAGGGAAAAGGTCCATTACTGCGAAGTAGCTCAGACCCTGGCCTGGGGTGAACTCACTCTTACCTTTGTACACAAAAAAGTTCCAAGTATAGGCTATTGAGGCGTCCGTGAGCACAAACAGTTTGTACCGCCACTTTGTGGGCTTGTCCTTCATGTGCTGCTTCATACCGTTGCCGGCCTTGATTGCCACCATTCCTTCGTCGATGGAGATGTTCTGATACGGCTGGAAATGTGCTTGGCAGGCAGTCACTATCTGAGTATTCGGCAGTGTTCTTCTTGCGCTCGTTGTCCTCATCTTCCTTTGGGTTGCTCAGGTGCAGCAACCACAAGATGGCTTCAAAGCGGTCCCGCGTCGTATTTTCACTGGGGAAGTGGAAGTTATATGGCCATTTCCTTCTCCAGTAGTCCGCTCTATGATGCACTATTACAAGACCTGAGAAAATTATAATGGCCATGAAAATATAAAAATCGCTAACCGTCAGCACTTTTCAAACAAACTTCATTCCAGCCTGTAATCTCCTGATAGCGTTGGCATTAGTGTTGTCAATGAGAGTACGGACTACAGAAGCACTAAAAAAAAACAGCTGGAAATGTGAAAGGGGAGACCATGACGCGGTGGTGTCAAATGTGGGGCCAGGGACCCTGGCTGGTATGAACCTGAGCGGGACTGGTCTTTTGTCTTTCTCCTCTCTGTTGAGCCACCTTCTTTCATCCTCTCTCACTCTTGAAGTGGCAGACCCACCTCGACTACGCTTCTGAGGATTTGCCGATTTGTATGATGCTTTCCCTTTTTTTTGTGTCGTGTTTCTTCAGGTGAGTCAGAATCCGATGAGGAAGAGCATGGCTGAGGAAGGGGAGCAGAAGCGTGTCTAGTGGATTTTTCTTTCTGTGGCTCAGAGGTGGGGGTAGTTGTTGATGGCCATGGGGGAGGTGGGGGGGCTGACGCTGGAGCAGGAGCAGTCGATGAAGGTCGCTCATAATCAGCATCAGCACATCACCATGGAAGCCACGAAGAAGAAAGAAAAGGGGGTTAGGTGGAAATACCACTGCTACAGAATGTAACTTCAAACTTGGGGTAAACACTTGGGGTAAACAAGACCTGTACTGGGGAAGAACATTCCAATGCATGCACAACTGGCCTAACAGACAACGAAATACAATGCAACACATAATGCACAAACTCTTTAAATGTCCCAGGGTCGCTACAGTATTAATAAAGACTTGACGAGGCTATCTATCTATCTACGCTATTAATTAACAATTATTCGCCGAAGGCGAAGTGAATAGTGGGGAATTCCCAACTATTCACAGAGCCTGAGGTGAATAATTGTTAATTAGATATTTTAGTATACGTGACGCTCCAAAATAAACAAGATAACACTTTTTCCCGGGATTAATTTGTTTTTATTAGCGATTTATATTTCGTTATAAGTGGACATTTTGCGATGAAAACAATATGAGTTTGAGATGTCAATCATGGGATATTGCCCAATATCCCGAACCAATCAAATTGCGCCAGCTTAGGAGGTTCACGTGTAACATATACTAACTATACATCTATGTATTCATCTATGTATCTGTATAATCTGCTGAACACTCTCTTACTAGTCTCTACTCTCAAGGGTCTCAATGCGGCTTTGGTCTGTGTCTCCCCAACGTGGCGTCATGCATGCATTCTGAGGGAAATGAGAATCAATAGCAAATCACTAAAATAGTACCTACTTTTTCATATTACATTCCGTTTCATGAAACCTAACAACATTAAATACAATAAATAACAGTTTATATCTTTATTACCAACAAGTAAATTGCACAAATTCGTTGGAAAAAAAACTCTGCAACACGGCCTTTAACGACACGGAGATAACCATGGCAACCGGTCAAACATTTTTTTTTTGCCATCCTTCTGCGAGCGCATCCACCGTGTTGATAAACAAATAATCCCCCTATAGAGTGGCGAAGTCACTCCCCTTCCGGTAGAGCCCATGGGACCTATTGAGATCGAAAAATATGAATGGGTTTCAATTGAGAGAAAGTAATTATCTTCTGATCCCAGTCTTTGTATGCCCCGGATTACACATATGTTTGTGGATTTAAATGATAATTTTTCATGTCAAGAGTTTGACACTTTATTGTGCAATTGTTCAGTTAAAGTCTGTAGAGAAAACACAATGAGAAAGACTACATGTCTCGTATGTGCTGTCACGCTTCCTGCGACTGGCGTGGACAAGGCCAACAATCTCCCCATCGGCATAACTGAAACTCTCCACATGCCCCAACTCATAATGGTTTTCACCTCTTGTGATGCTATTATCCTCGCCTTGGAATAAACCTAACATCATCAAACTTCAGGAAATGTACTTTTCTTTGCATGAAAAATTATCAATTAAATCTACAAACAACATGTGTAATCCGGGGCATATAACCAGAGAATAATTACTTTCTCTCCATTGAAACCCATTCATATTTTTCGATCTCATAGGTCCCTGGGCTATGGGCTCTACCGGAAGGGGTGTGACTTTGCCACTGTATGGTAACAATATTTGGCCGAAACATTACTAAGAAAAGAAATAGTTCATCAATACAGGCAAAAAAAAAAATGGTTGTTTTTTTTTTCACGAAAAGTTGGGTGGCCATTGGTCCCGCGGCCTCATAGGTTCCGGGGCCTATGCTGACTGGTATAGAACATATGCACCAAAATGTTGATTTTGTTATTGATACATATAGTGCACAATGATTTAAATAAAACACGAAGAAGATTTTAGATTCAATTTTCAAACTAATGTAATTCTAACATCCTACTGGTATAATGTACACTATCCAATTCTAGCATAACGCACCCTTTCTTTGGCCTACTGAATAGTTTTTTAAATTGCAATGCATAGGTTTCACAGATTGTCAACACCACCTCCGGTGGGGGTGTATGCAACATTCAATCTAGATTGTCAAGAGCTCTGTCAACTAGACTGGATCTGTTGGGGAAGTGATGTCAAGACACATGCTTGGCTCTTACCTCATTGGTCGTCAACCACTATAGCAAGGGTGCATCTTATGCAAATATCTGAAACATTCCATACAATAAAAATTATAATTATATTATTCAACATAATTAAATTATTAATTAAATTATTAATTATTATAATTGCAATAAAAAAAAAAAACAGTTGTAGAATCTAGATATCTCTCTCGTTTAAACAGGGCCCATCACATACAGACATGCAACTACAGAAAAGAGCTCCTCATTTCTGAGGCTGCTGGTCCTGTCCTTTCTTCAGAACCAAACGGAGCTTAACGCCAGTCACGCCTTCCTTGGCCAGTTTGGCGGAGAGCTGGTGGAGAGAGACATGTGTTAATTATTCTTTGTTGGATTTTCTTCATGATTTTATATGTTTTACCCAACTGTGGCTTTAATGGTTTCTGTAGCTGTTTAACAGTGTTTGATTTCAACTAAAGTCACTTCCAATTCCTTTTCACCCATTGTAAATATATATTATAAATCATATGAGCACAGAAGCCCCATAATATCGATATCAGTTGGTTTGTCGCTGTCCCAAAATATGTCAGGTGATGTCACTTGCCATAGTGTTTTAGTGAAATCCCGTTTATAAACACAGATGTTTGTTTGTGTCACCAACTGCAAAAATACTTCAGTTCAGCATGCAATGCAAATTGTTGTCTTGTTGTTTAAAATATCTCCCACCTCTGGAAACTACCAACCTGTTTCACAAACTGGCGTTGAACCTCAGGATCCATCAGGTTGGCTTCAGAGCTGATCTTCAACTTGAAGGTTGAGCGTTTGGCCCTTTGCTGGCAGGCGGCGTTTAACAATGATCCACAATTGTAATCATAATAAAGTCCTGTGTTAAACCTCAAAAAAATACAATGTTCATTGTTTTCACTGTTGTTTGGCTCCCCTGTTTTCCAATTAAAGTAAGTGGCTCTCCTCCCATCAGACCAGCGGTACCATGGCTTTCTGTGGAGCCAAAGCCATGCATCTGATTCAAGAACTGCAACGAGTTTTGCGTTCTCAGACGCATCTCTCACACTGGCCAACTCAGTGTTATTAGACTTGCATAATTTCAGCGCCTTATGCCAAGTCATTTGGTCTGGGACATAGATATAGTCTCCTCCATCTAAAACACAATGAGGATGAGACAAAGATAAGTTACATTGGATATTATGTCAGATTAACTCCAAATCTAAATCTATATTCTTTGATGAAACAGAAAATTGGTGCCCGAAATAGCATAATTTCATTATGTTAGATCTCAATTTGTGACTTTAATTATCTTTTACTACAACTGCTAAAACTCAAATACTATAATTATGGTATACTTAATAACATTTACAGAATCCAGGGCATTTACAGAAGAAGGGGATTGAAACCGAGAGCAACCTTTGAGATGTAACAAATATAAATCCAGCCCACCATTTATACAGACCACATTGTTTGTATTGCTGCATTGAACATCCATCCACTGCCCTGTACTCTGATTTATCTTTGTGCACATCTCTTTGGCTGCCCCGAAGTTGGGTTCACCTGGTGCCCAATTGCCATAGTGTTCGCCCATTATGTAGGTTTGGTTATTATAGGTCCATTTGGTGATGTCATCATAAAGTCCGATCCACATGCTGTCATCGTCATTATCAGACCCAATCATTGACTCTTGCAGCTGCTTGAGTTCTGCCGGGTTGACTACGGTGGCCAGGTCATCAAAGTGCTTCCTACAGTGACGCTGAGCATCAGTCCAGGTCATCTTCTGATCCACAAAGTGGTAGAGCTTGGTGATGGGAGACGCATGGTGTCCCACGAGCCCTGCAGGGAAAACTAGCACAGCAGAAACAAATACATAATACAAATGTCAGCATCAGTACCCCTAGTGGGAATCAAACCGTTAACCATTGGTGATTCCACAAATGACCAAAGCTTTTTTGGTAGATGTACTTGTAAATGGTGTGATATTACTCACACACACACACACACACACACACACACACACACACACACACACACACACACACACACACACACACACACACACACACACACACACACACACACACACACACACACACACACAGACAGAACCATTGTCCATAAGGGACATTCTAATATGCTTAAGTCAGTTCCAAGTCAGTTTGAATTTGCAGTTCCTTCGATATTGGAGCATGGCCTTGGGGATCGGTTCATGAAAAGATACCATTCATGATTAGCCAGATTGGCAGAGCTAGCACAAGAGGGAGGGTATAGGGAATGTGGTGGTATTTGAGGACGTCAAGCTAACAAAGGCCAGCACATCACATAAACAACTTGACTTTATAGCAGGAGCTGGAACATTTCAGTTTTAATATAACTCAAGTTATAGTACAAGCATTCCAGAACATGGTATCAAAGTCGCAATGTGTAACATTTCAACTAACTCCTAGATTTAAAATGATGACCTTGCATATCTTTAGTTAATGCTGATCGTTGGTGGTGATTTCAACAATGTTATAAAGAAAATCAGATCTTATAACTGATATATTCTACAAATGAAAAATGCTGGCCAGACCATATTTCTCTATTATTATTTTTCACAAATCGTAAAATCAACAAGAAAATGCAAATTTCTTACAATTTTACCAAAACGCACTTGAATTACAAAAAAGTAATACTTAATATTGTATTTTTCAATAAGTATATAACAAATGTTCTCTTCTTTTTTTCAGCAGACACTTTAAATACATGACGCAGGCCTATTGCTGCTTTCTTCGGCCAGCCAGTAGGATTGGTGGGACCAGCAAACGCTCACATGGGTCGTCTAGGTTCATTTTGACAAATTTTATGTTGCGTCGCTTAGGTTGGAGAACAGGCTTACTGTAACTAAGCGTTTTGCTACGGAATTGGAAAGGGTGTTTTCTGTTATTCGCCTTCGAGTCAAAACCGCAAGACGCCGCTTGCCTCTGTGGAAATTCCGGCCGAGCCCAAGACCTTGACTTCTAGGACCTTTTAGAGTAGGTAAGCAGGGATTCACCAGCTGGGTCTAGAAAGTTCGGTTTGCATTTGAATGAGTCCCTTTTTCCATTGGGACATCTGCAGATTGTCTAAATAATTAATTAAATCTTTTTTTTATGAAACATCTCTGGCATCAATCCACAACAGAAAATTATTTCCCATATTAATGATATATGGGAGGATACTCTTCAAACTAACTCAGATTAGATGTATTGTCAAGTGGCCTGGTATACACAGCATACACAATGTGCATTGCAAGTAACGAAAAACAACAAATTAAAAATAAATAAAAAAGGAAAATGACTTGAATTCCAAGCTGCAGAACACCAGCTCGGCACTCCGACGCCCCGCGGCTGGAACAAGTTATTCAGTCTGCTGGAGCAGGGTCTGGGGTGAGCTAGGTCCTTGATGATGCTGAGGGCCTTTTCTTACAGAGTGCTTCGTGGAGATGAACCCAGCTGGCGGTAGAACAGAGCCTGTGATGTACTGGGCTGACTCGACCACCCTCTAAAAACTCTGGACTCTGCCCGCCCTCAACAGAGCAGCTCCCCTACCAGGGAAAGCTGATTCATCCGGTCAAGGGCCATCAATGGCTCATGTAAAACTCGTGGAGAAACAGGTTGCACACACTGAGTTTTCCTCTGTCTCCCCTGGAAGAAAAAGCATTGTGCTTTCTTCAGTATTGCAGTGGTGTTGGTCCACACCGGGTCATCACTGAGGTCAGCCGGACCCCCAGGAGCTTGCCCCCGGCCATCTCAGTGGACGCTGCATTGATATGGAGAGGGCTGCGTCAGCAACTCTGCCTCCGGAAGTCCACCGCCATCTCCTTCGTCTTCTTGGTGTTCTCTGTGCACCATGTATTTTTCCCGATTGGCTGTTGGATCCGGATTCAATAAGGAACGCTCGTAACACATCCCATGAAACAGAAAGGGTCCAGGGTTTGTGGTAGGATCATCACTATCTATCTGGTCTCTTTATAGCTGTACATTTCCATCCATGGATGTACCACTCCCACCATCTTCACCACTGCCTGCCAGTAACCTAATCTCACAAAGCGACAAGTTAAAACATGCAACGCTTGCATAATACATGTGTTGTTTATTTGGCTTTCATGAATTGCCTTAATTAGAGTTAGTTATGGCACAAAATAGAACCTAATTAGGAATGGTTGATTAATAAGCAGGAGGCATTTGGTGAATGCTTGAGTGATCACCTAATTAATGGAAGAAAAGTTGCATCTATTTCAAGTTGTCACAATTTCATCCAACTAAACTACCTGAGCAAGCAGCAATGCCCAGATCCATCCTCCATTAAGAGGAACTAATGCAGAGTAACACAAGCAAGTGTATGAAAAGATCGATTTAATCATTTTGACTATTTGGCGAGAGCAAAGATTTCTAATATTAACTAATGAATATCAATAATTAGGATGTAACTTCTCTTCCCATGATAACTTAAAAAAATCAGTTTCATTGGTTGGAATCTTTGAATGGTTTGGAGTTATGCTGTCTATATTTCTCTACATCGCTTTTAGACCTTCCTAATAGATGTCAAAATATAATGAACAACATTGTTACAACCAATCAACTATGGGTTGTGCTTCAATTATGCATATCCTAAATGAAATATCATCGCAAATTGCATTCTTAAATGAGTATTGATTTGTATTATGCTTACATTGTGCTTGTGATGGCCACTCCTTGGTATGTAGTGTACATTGTCAGTGTAGGCTGTATTTCCATTATTTAATATTTATGTTGAATATACACCTTTTAATTATTAACTGTTATTAACAAAAAAAGTAATTTATCAGTGAAAAACTGATTAACATAAGAAGAACAAACTTCCTAGTTTCACTTGCGGTATCAATTGAAATGTGTTTGTGTGTTGACCTTCACTGGCTATGTGACCAAAGGTAATTCCTGTATAATACATACAGAAATGTACGTTATTCCAATGTTTTTTCACGAGCATGTGGCGAGTAGAAATAGATGAATATAAGGTGGCTATTCACCAACAAGATGTATATCAAGCTGTGTTTTCTTCGTGGTTAGAATGCAATAGATACAAATGATTAATTAAAAATTAATATATTATTAAATGCATTATTAAAAAAAAAGAACAGAAGGCACTTCACTTGTATAAAAGTATCTCTGACGAGCTCTGCATCTTTAATGCGTTCATCAGTTTTTCCCCCCAGTTGCCTTTTAATTAAGTATCCGACCTCATTAATAACCAATCATTTCAACCCCCTGGCTCCTGCCCGTGTCCTTGGATTTCATATCGCCTTTGAATTGACGTACAGCCTTTGTTTTTTTCATTTTTTGTAATGGAATTGTTGTCAAGGTTTTTGTAATGTCAGTTATATGCCATATAATTCTACGTTAACTTACTTATTAGCACACCAAAGAAACTAATTACAGATAGGTGCAGTATAAAATAATGCGTCAAAGTTCAACCAATTTAATTCTGTATATAATATATATATATAAACGTATATATGTTAACTTGTTCACTTAGTTTATATATTATAAATATATATACTGTGTATGTACAGTATATGGATAAAGTAACTACAGGTTTCAATTGAAAGAATGTGTATTTTGTGTTGTTCCTATCACGTATTTGTTTCTTGGAGTTCTAATTGCTTAACTGTGTGTTGATCCATTATGTGATTGTTATCTCCCCACAACTTCCATAAAGAGACAAGCCATCCAACAGACCAACCACAATCCAACCCATCACCAGTCAGCCCCCAGCAATCACAGAATACGGCCAACCAATAAAACAGGTTGTATTCCGTCCAGCTCTCATCCCGCAACTCAGTGGCCGGGATCCGTTGTAATTGGAGCAAAGATCTCATGAATGTGCTGAAAAGAGCAGTGGAACACCTTGCGGTCTATGATCACTCCCATTGATGAGCTGTGGTCTCCCTTTCCGTTGAGTGGTCATTTTTTTATTTGGTGTTTTTTCTTCAGCTCCTGCAGGTACCATTGGCCCATGTGGAATATTTCATTAACCTTACTTGAAATGGATTTTGTTTGTCTGTTTTCGTGTTTGATTTCACGGCTCCTTTGATCAGATCGGCGGCCCAACGGAAAGTTAAGCCTGTCCCATTAGCCTTGTCGGCAGGGCATCAACAGGTTTTTGGTTTTTGTTGAGACTTCATTTGGAATGTGCCGTTTCTTGCTCTACGCAGGCTGCATTCCAAATACCAATCAGGTTTTCTAGCATGGCAAGATCAACCTAATGTCCCTTCTTTTCTTTCTTTGTTTTTTCCTTTTTCTCTGCACTTCGCAATGCCAACAACTGCAGACAGTTAGCTAACCAATCCCTACCATGGATCTGATGAGTGTGACAGAGGACAGCTCCAGAATTAAAATGTTCTGCAATTTCTCCTGGAATAAAACGTTTTTGCAGGAGGCTTATCGGCTGAAGTGCTGCGGTTTAAATATTCAAATCACTAGTTCATTCATTCTCACGTCTATAATTGAATAACATTGATTTCTGTTTACAACCTTTTCTGAGCCGAGGGTTACGCCTGGAGGCCGGATTTGTCTGAGGGAGTGCCATCCTCGCACTAGATAAATACCATAAAACTGCCATTATTGTAAGATCAAAGACATGCAAAGACCACTTTACCCCACAAAAAACCCTTTCCCAAAAATAAAATTGGAATCAAAACATAGGCAACTACACGAGTAAAGATAGCTGGAACGCACACGGCGCCGAGGAGAGTAGTGGGGTGTGTACGGATAATTACAAAGCGGTGCAATAACCCCCAAAAATGAAAAAATAGAAAAAATAATTAAAATCCATATTCATTAGAAAGAGAGAGGCTGAGCGGCAAGTTTATTTTTTTGCTTTCTCTTTTTTCCTTCTTCTTCTTCTTCTTCTTCTTCTTCTTCTTCTTCTTCTTCTTCTTCTTCTTCTTCTTCTTCTTCTTCTTCTTCTTCTTCTTCTTCTTCTTCTTCTTCTTCTTCTTCTTCTTCTTCTTCTTCTTCTTCTTCTTCTTCTTCTTCTTCTTCTT
>OOFH01074214.1:0-15000 GCA_900323355.1 Merlangius merlangus | reverse complement strand
GGCCGCAGTCGAGACAAGGCCAAGCGTTCAGGGAAGTCCGAGCGAGGTAACCCTCAACAGCTGTACCGACTGAGCATCACCAACCCACGCTCCAACCCCACCATTGGCATCGCCTACCCGCAGCAGAAGGTCTCCCCGCCCAAGAAGCTGGAAGCCAGCCGCGGGCCGGTCTCCGGGAGCTACAGGTTCCACGTCCCCAGCATCCCGGAGAGAGAGGCCGAGCTGCACCAAGAGGACCTGAGCTACAACCGGTGCTTCCAGGAGGCTTCTCCCAACCTTACCTCCCCCAGCTATACCTCACAGACACCGACCTCCACAGGTGGTACCTCCGCCCATCAGCATTCAGCCATGACCCAGCAGCAGCAGCAGCAGTCGGCCGCAATGGAGAACATCGGTGCACAGCCCAGCAGCCAGCAGCTCCTGGCAGATTTTCAACTGAGTTGCTCCAATGCATGGCCGTCTCCAGAGAGGATTTTTAATGGTGCTAACTATGGGATTTCATCCCAAAAATCGACAACTCTCTCTGAGGTCAACAAGGGGGGCGTCTTTGCATCTGCTCCGTTTCAGTATGGATACCAGTTTCTGGAAGACTCCAGCGCTAGCCCTTTCCCTTGTGAACAGAACTCTCAGTCGCAAGACTTCACAGACTCTTCACATGTTTCTGCACACGTGAACCACGCCTCTTTTTCCTTCGCAATGGGAGGGGAACTACCTTCGAGTAACACTCAGTTCTGTAAGGATCCACAGCAGGAGGAGCGTACCTGTTACCCAACCCCACTGTCGTCGCAGTACACCCCAGTTCCATCGGGGGCAGCATCATCTCTGCTCTGTCCCAGGAGTCAGAGTGAGGACTCCACTAGTAGCGACAGCTCCGGCTCCAGCACACAGCACCCTGAACAGGGGAAAAACACCCTACAAAAGAGCACAGAAGATTTTGGACAGGCAAATAATGGGGACCTGGCTATTGATGCTGGGGGTAAGAGTAACGGACACCCAAAAGACACAGGTGCCAACCAGAGAGCACTTATTCAAGGAAGCGTGCATCATTCAAGAAGTAATTCACAAGGTCCAAGTAGCCAATTACACTTTGCAAACAAAACTTATCAAAGCTCTTCACACAATAACATTCACTTGGGCTCAGGGCCATTTGATAAAAAAATCAACAACAAGGTACATAACAGAATACCACACTCGACATATTTATCAGTTGAGCAACAAACGATCCCATTTGCTGATATGAATGAAAAGTTTCAGTTCCAAGACCAAAGGCCCAATTCGTCAAAAAATGGCATCATGCCCTGGCAACAGCTACGGCAAACTTCTATCACTGCAAGCCAGAACAAAATAGAGCTGTCGAGGCAACTTAATAACCAAAAACTGGCTTACATGGTTTCTCCCTCTGACTGGCAGGATGATTGTAAATCCCATAAGAATGCCCCCACGAAAACTCCTAACTCCTTTCAAAACAATAACCAAAGACCAGATGCTATTAAACATGGCAGCAGCAATGCTATGCCAAATTACAAAGCAGAGGCAAACCACGCACAGGTCTGTGAGCCAAAAAATAAAACGTCCCGTACCTATAGCTATCCACCATTACAGGTAGCCCCCGTGGGTCGTATGATGGTGTCCCCGTATGAATCCCCTTTGCCTTCTCCTCTGCTGTCACCAGTGCATAACCCAACTTCCAGCAGCACCTGTTCCTCGCTCTCTCCAGCATCCACCAGTCCTGTTAACCATAGCTCAGAGGATGGCCCGATGTCAAAGACAGGCGTCCCTCCAACATTTTATCACCAGCACCAGACCAAGACACAGTTGCCCTCAGACCACTTGGGAAACAATTCTCATCATTTCCACACTGAAATCCCCCGAAATATGCCTTATGGGTCGGACAGAGGAAAAGACGACATGCTGAGCTACCTGCACAATGGTGTGAACCCTAAAAATAATATGGATGGAAACAAGGGTTTCATGGACAGCTTTGGACTGGAACATCATCAACCACCGCCGCCATACTCAGCGCATCAGCTGCTCGCCACTTCCTTAGCAACGGCTAATCTAGACCAGTTAGACGTGGTGCTGACGTGTAAGCAGTGTGATCAGAATTTCAACAACCTGGCCTCGTTCTTGGGTCATAAACAGTATTGCTCTCAGCATTCTTTCTCACATATTGACCTCAAAGACATATCCAAGATGGAAGATGGCAGAAAGTTTCACGCAGACCCATCAAAGGTTCAGACACATGGTGCTAACACATCCATACCGAGATGTCCATCGGATCTTCATCTATCTCTTTTGGGCCTTAATAAAAATGGAGAGCTGATGTGTGACAGTGAAACAAAAGGCGATCACAAAGAGGATCCACTCAAACTCAGTTTGTTCTCTGGATCTGGCAATCTACCTGTCCCTCTTCCTGAGTTGGAAATGGAGGATGCTAAGCTAGACAGTTTAATTACAGAAGCGTTGAATGGACTGGGATATCAGTCAGATAATGCAGAGATAGACAGCAGTTTCATTGATGCATTTGCTGACGATGATCTTACCACTATCAAAACAACTTCGAACAAACAATCTTTGAAAAACAAAGAGTCCATTGCCACTGACTGTAAAAGCAAAACTATAAAAGAGGACAGGAATTCGACAGAATCAAAGTATCTCTCCAATGATAAACACGAAACAGACAAATATACAGAGATCAAATTTGAGAAAATGTCTCTGAATATGGAGAAAGATGAGAAAATGATCACAAAGAAAGAGACCTCTCCTAAACAATCGCAAATCTCCCCTCAGGAGATGTTGAGGGAAAGTGATATTAAAGAAACAGATGCTAGTAAACTGTTTTCAAGTGAGGATTTCCGCGCTCCCCGATTAGTCCTCAGCAGCAAGTTTGCTGAGCGTTGCGGTCTTAAAGGTTTTCAGGACAGTTCGGTGTCCAGAGCATCCACACAAACACAATCCCAGCCATCCACTGCAACCCAAACATCTCCACCAACAACCAAAGCCGTCAAAGAGAATAAACGAAAAAGAAGCAGTGGTGGCACTTGGAGCAAGGAGCTTATTCACAAGATAGTTCAACAGAAGAACAAGCTTCATAAGCTTCACGTTAAAGGAACCAAAAACCTTCAGTTTTCTCTCGTCATGGACAAAGTCACACCCAGCGTGCAGAACCCAGCTTTTGGAGAGTATGATTATGTGTCGGACGCAGATGACGAATGTGAACCAGTGAAAATTGCGACCCAGGGCCGTCTCAGCCAAAGCAGTCGGTGTAAATACACGTACACTAAGGAGAGCAAATGGAGGGCTAGGGGGGAGAGGGAGCAGGCCGCATGGAGACATGAGTCCAAAGAATGCTTTGAAGTGAAGAAGAGTGAAGTGGTTTCCCTCCAACCTGAGAAGTACGGCTCCCACCAGAAGGTCAGGCGCCGGGACAGCAGGTCCTCCACCAGCAGCGATCTCAGTACATCTGTGAGCGTTTCTAGCGACAGCGTCAGCAGTCCCAAAAGCACTGACCGCACCGACTCAGACTGTGAGAAGAGGACGGAGATGCAGACGAAAGAGTGTCCGGAGCGAAGGGGATCATCGCCGCACAAGTCGTACGAGGAGACCCGCGCATCTGCAGCACTGTCCTTCAATAAATCTTCCAAAATAGAGAATGCAGATCAGTCTGGTCATTCTTCTGTCAAAGACGGTTCAAAGACCCTCAAGAGCCCTCACTCAAGCCCAGATATTGCTGATACGTCGTCATTATCATCCAAAGCAAATAATGCACTCAAGAACCATGAGAAATGTAAAAACCCACTTACGTCAGAGTCACATAGCAGAGAAATCGGCACATTTAGTTACGACGTGAACATATCACAGAGAACAGATGAAACTCTTCACAAAGACGGCTTGACGGCCCAATCTTGTCATGCTCATATTGAGCAAATACAGCTTGACTCGCCGCAATCCGTCACTGTCAACAAAGAGGATTTGAATCATGAGAAGGAGAGAGGCTCAGAGGCCATAGCAACATGCAAAAGAAGCGATAGCCCGGGGCACGAGGCAACACAAGCAAAGTTTACAAACACTGACTTTTTTGATAAGCACAGTGAGGATGTCTGCAAGGAGGAAGATGCAGTTGCATTAGGGAAGGACTTTGCCCCCAAGCCTCCATCTCTTTGCAGTTCCTTCATGGATGACGTGTGCCTCTCTCCACCCGAAAGCCACGATTCATTACTACAAAAAGACACATCTCACCTCATGCCTTATCCTCTTGATCAGGACAACGGACTCATGAAGTCCCCACTGTCGTTTGACACATCATCTGTGTTTGGGGACCTGACGGTGACAGGGTTTGATAATAGTCTTTATTCAGACATCCCTTTGCAGAAAGAGGGGTTCAGCTCAATAGAAAACACACTTGATAAGAAGGAAGCTTTTGATTCCTCTTTCTCTCCCTTTTTGGAACAACGAGAGTGGAGCCTTATGGTGGATGTCAGTCCAGTGCTACCAGAGGAGATTTCTCAGTACAAGGGAGACACCGTGAAATCGAATGAAAATAAATCTGATTTTAATCACGTTCCTTTGTCTCTGCCAGACAAAATCATGGACTACAGTGCAAATCTAAACAGCTGTGCGTCAGAGGACGAGCTCGAGATTAAGAGAATTGTGAGTGAACTTGAGAACCAGCTACAGACGACGAAGATACAGAGCCCGGCACTGCTCCCCGAAAACACCCAAAAACATCTGCAAATGAGCAAGTTCTCTCCCCTCCGGCTGATTGATGATTCCGACAATGATTGCACTGGTCTGGATATTCACTGTCCTGTGCAATCCTTGAGC
The DNA here is from genome assembly GCA_900323355.1 of Merlangius merlangus. Classification (NCBI taxonomy): domain Eukaryota; kingdom Metazoa; phylum Chordata; class Actinopteri; order Gadiformes; family Gadidae; genus Merlangius; species Merlangius merlangus. Next base: position 10,176 of record OOFH01074214.1, on the reverse strand, counting down.
GTGCCGGTCAGCAGTCTCTCATCCGAACATTTTACCGACCAGGTTCTACCGTGGTCCAGTCCGTTCCAGTTTGACCTGATTGAGGTGGACCAAAATACACAGACTCCGACACACAATGAGCCGGGGCCTCTTGAACATTTCAGCGAAAGGGAAGATGAGGTGACGGATATAGGTACAAGTGTACATTCAACACAGAATGAATCAGCAGTGTTACAAATCAGCGAGCACACAGCTGAACACACAAACAGTGACAAAGAAAAAACTCTTACAGAAACAAAAGAAGAAATTCTGGAAGAGAAAAGATACACAGAGAATCTTATTAAAAGCCTGGAGGTGATTTCAGACTCTATTTTCAAAGAAGAATCCATTATATCGGAAAAACAGGAGATGAATGTCAGCCCACGCAAAAGCCAACTTGATCCAGAAATTGAATGTCAAGCATCTGATGCAATAGACAGAGAAGATCACAGCAAGGGGGAAGTCATTACAGAGACGGACAATATATTATTATCTCCAAATATCATTGAGCAAAAACAGGCTATTGAATTCATTCTGAATGAGTCACAGTCTCTGTCTCTGTCCAACACCACTGAGCCCATTGCTGATGGAATCCGCCCGATTGTGCTGCAGTCAAGTGAACCCTTAGAGAGCAATAATAATGGGGCCAACACAGATGATGTATCCCTTCAGAAAGATATTACGCTTGAGAGTAACACGGTGCTGTCTGCCTATGGTTCAGGAGAGATGGAGGGTTCCGATGTGGTGCAGGGGACTTGTGCGAACAGTAATGCATTGGACAATCTAAATAAACTCTTCAAAAGCAATATGGACGATGACAAACACTCCGCCATAGACAGTGGCGGAGAGGAGGAAGAAGAGGCAGTTAAGGGAATCACTAGTGACTCAGATGCCCGTTCCCCCTCAGCAGACAATGCTGCTGATGCCGAAAAAGAGCTGATTGAGAATATAGAGGATGTGAAGGAAACAAGCTTGCTACAGAGGGCTTCTGAGTTCCATGCTGACAGTGCTCATCTGTATTCACCCTTTGCTGAGCAACAGGGACTGGATACTTCAGAAAATCTACAAGAGGATAGCGACATGCAGACCACCATCACAAAACAAGAGGATTTTGTTGATCATATTGCCCATCAAAACTACAGCCACACCGAGATGTACAGTGCTGTTCTTGCAGCCGAAAGTCCACTGGAGGTAGTGACCACAGAAAAACCTTACAGCCCAATACTGATGGAGACCAACGTAGAATGCCAGGGTGGAAACGGCCCAGATGCTCCAACCACCGAGGGCGAAAGTAGTATCTTGATGATGCAGCCACAGTCTAGCGACATCCAGAAGGGTCCAGATTATTGTAAAGTTAATTCCCCACAAACTAAATCGGATGTTCACTCCAACAGTATTCAGGATCAAGTAGAAGAGCTTCCGACTGTTGAAGACAGCGGGGCACAACTTCCACAAGAAGATCTCGTGGCAAGCCTCAAAAGTTCACCCTGCAGCAGGAATATGGATGCAGAACATACTCAATGTACCTCATATCCTGCTTCACCTGCCAATCTTCCCGTCATTCCAATTTCTCCGGTACCATCCTTGGAAAATGTGGAAATGCAAGAGAATACATGTCAGTCACAAAGCAATTGTGACAGTACAACCATCGAGCAAGAACCACTTCCAAACACACCTTTTTCACCATTCCCAAGAAGCAAAGGGGAAACTGAACACATGAACGAGGCAGAGGACATCGACCAGCCGATAACCACAGCAGCAGATATGGAGTATACTTTAATTAGTCCCCCTCATTTGGATCTTGGGATTAACGGGTGTAAAACGTTGCACGATGAAACCAGCGCTGCCGAACCACTTCCGACGAGCGCCGGGGCAGAGCCACCCGAGGCATCCGGTGATGTTACAAAGAGGGACGACACTTTGTATGATTTTAGACTCAGCCCCCTGGACTACAATTGCATCTCAAATGACCCCCCACAGCTCAAGCATTATGACTACATCCCTATATCACCAGAAAATGATGCAGAGGATAAAGAGATGGTCCAGAGTCCTAGAAGGATTGGTGAACCTTGTGAGCTCAGGATTGACCCAGCACTGATGTTCATCAAAAACACACCAGACAAAGAAACATTAGAGCCATCAAAGACAGATTCACAAGCTCAACTGAATTTACCAGACGAACATCAGGGCAACAATGACAGCCAATGTCTAAAAAATCCTTGCATTGCATTGGATTTTCTCCCTCACAATAAATGCACAGATTCCTCGAGCGATGTCAATACAACTGTGGAGGTTGACCATAACACCGTCAAATCCATTGATCCTGTCAACGTCGACGTCATGAGTCAAGCTGGATCAGGTGATGATAGCACTCTGTGTATGCAAGAAACCGCAACAAAATACCACAGAGAAGACACATCGGACGGCTTGTTCGCCTTGAAGCCCCTGATCATCTGTGAAAAGGTGGATGCTTTACGAAAACAACTAGCAATAGAGAACAAACTTCAAAGACCCATAGTCAACCATCTACAAGGGGATGCCTCACCAAAAAGGGCAGATGAGAGGAGCAACATGCAACAGGGGAAAGCACTCTGTGATATCTGTTCCATGTGCTTCAGGACAGTCCCAGGGTTAAAAAGACACAAGGCAATGAAACATTCAGTCAAAGCAGATAAAAACATTATCCTGGACATTCCAAATCATCAGAGGAATATTCTCAGTTCCAAACTGCCATCAACTACCGAGAAGCGCCTCAAAGATAATTCACAACGGTGCTTCCAGAACAAAATACATGGACTGTCTAAAAGTCTCCATACTGAGATAAGTGATGCTGTAATCCCATGGAATGCGTCAGAGTCAGATATGATCATAGAGCATAAGGCACCAGAGTCAGCTGTTACACTGGCAGCAGATGAAATAACCAACCATAAGCCTTCCCTGTCTACAAAGGTAAAGAAAATGTACAAAGCCAGGAAGAGCAAAAATAGCGAAGTAAGCGACCAGACAGACTCTTTCTCAGATGAGCTTCTGAAAATATTGAAAACAGACATTCTACAAGCGATAACTCCTGAATTCCAAAACCGTGGAATTCAAGAGCTCTCTGAGTCATCTGAAGCCCAAGTAAAAATAAACAATCTTCTAAACAAGACAATTACTGAAACTCAAGAGTTTCCAAACTGTGTTGCCTCAAACTGTGGCTTAGATAGCCTAACGAAAAATGCCACAAAAGATGCAAATCTCCCAAATGAAATAAGCAAAGTAAAGCTAGACAAAACTGACACTGACAGACTGGAATGCAGAGGTTTGAAAGAGACGGTCAAAGGAGAAGAATCATATAAGGACATTAGAGAAGATTGTGGATCTGAACACAAGGAGACGACTGAAGAATCTTGTGAACTAAGTGTGAATGTAGATGTGGTTGAAGAAAAGAAAGAAGTCCAAGAAAATAAAGAACTCCCAGAGATGAAAGTTGCACAGGAAGTACTTCCAACCGTGTCAGTCAAGATAGAATGTGAGAAAACAAGAGCTCCTTCAGAGGAAGCAGATGACCCTCTCTCCGCCCCGATTAAAGGTTTTCTTGACGACGATGCCACATTTTCACAGCTCTTCCCCAGAGACGAGGACACAAAGAGGAAAAAGCCCCCTCGAGTTTACAGCAAGAAGAACAAAAGACAGAAGCTCTCCCCTGATTCACATACGCTACAAGACTGCCCTCCTTCTCAAGACCAATGCGCTGACAATCAAACTGACAAAACATTGAACAACAGTCAAAGCAACCACTGTGAATATGAGACAATATCTATTGATGATGCCATCATGTTGAATATGTGCCACAACAGCTCCTTGAAGGGGGATGCCAAGACGGCGTCAGAAATCAATCAAAGTGTCAGTAATCATGAAAAAATCCCTGACAATCACCAGAAGCCTGTCAGCAACCACTTAAGTCCAATCGAAGGCTCTATTGATAAATCCTTAGTGGAAAAGAGCAGCTTGAGTGATAATACAAGTCTACCTGCTGAGCAAAAGGTATCTTCTGACCCAATCAAATCCAAAGAAGATGTGCAGACCACACAATGCTCTGTGAAGCCTCCTCATGCCCCCCAGCCTCCAGAACCAAGTGTCACAGACAATGTTCCCAATTTCCACAGCATTGACATTCAGAATATCAAGACCACATTTCAACTGCCTGAGATCCAGTTCTTTGAGTCTAGTAAAGACATCACAGTGGGTCCTCCCATAGCAGCACCTGACCCAGAGAACAAAGACACAGAGAAATCCAAGAAACCAACAGAACGCAGAGGTAGGAAGCGTCAGGATGGAAGCATAAAGGTGAAGGAAAAGGAGTACAAGTGCAAGGTGTGCTTCACCTGGTTCCTCACACTGGGTGAGCTGAACTTCCATAAGCTCTCGCACAACCCCTCCCCGCCGCCCACCTGCTATATGTGTGTCCAGCGTAAGTTCAGCTCCAGGGAGCAACTGAGAGACCACTTGAGGGAGAAACATGCCAAGAACAAAGCTGGCATCTGGACATGTGGGATGTGCCTGAAAGAGATATCAGATGTCTGGATGTACAATGAACACTTGCGCGAGCATGCCACCCAGTTTGCACGGAAGGGCCAAACACAGGGGTCGATGTTAGGTATTCCAGGCACCCTCATGCAGGAGACGGCCGTGAAGAACTTCATTACCTCCATCATGCAGCACCGGCCCTCCAAAGCCAACAAAGAATCCACCAAAGTTCAAAAGGTTCAGGAGAAACCAGCAGTTCCTGACATGCCGGTGGGGGAGGGGAAGACTGCTGCTGCAGAGAGAGTGGAACCCAAAGTTCAGAAAAGCAAAAACAATAACGGAACCAGTGAGAAGCCAGTCGAGGTCCTCCACAAAACAGACACGCCTAAAAATGTTGAGATGCATCCTAACTGCAAAGATCCCTCCAGGGACTGCCATCACTGCGGGAAACAGTTCCCTAAGCCATTCAAGCTCCAGAGACATCTGGTGGTTCACAACTTGGAGAAGATCTTCCTTTGTCACAAATGTCCAGTTTCATACCAGGAGGCCCAAGAACTAAAAGACCACCTAAAGACGGTGCACGAGGAGATGGAAGACTTGGAGTCAAAACATACAACCCTCTACACCTGTGAGCTCTGTGCTGATGTCATGCATGTGATCAAGAAATCCTTCATTTGCAGCACATGCAACTACACCTTTTCTAAAAAGGAGCAATTTGACCGTCACATGGAAAAACATCTGTTGGGGGGAAACAAGATTTTCAAGTTCAAAGGGGTGCTCAGACCTGTGAAAGCGGCTACCTCTAAAGACGACGTGATGTCAGACTTCCCCCCAGGCAAGAAGAGGAAAATCATGAGCGAGTGTATGCAAGAAAACAGCTCAGACAGTGGGATAGCCAGCGTTGGCTCCCTGCACTTGAACCCCAGTTCTGAAACGCCGTCTTCAAACGTAACCGTGGCTGACGACTCCACACAGACGAGCACCAACGTCTATCGCAAAGACCCACAGAGTACGAGTGTTAAAACGGAGGACGATGCTGAGGAATATCCAGACCCCTTTGGGGAACTCGATCAATGCTCCTTTCACAATGAATCATCAGAATCAGAATCACCCCAGAAAGAGGAAAGATATCCCAGCATGTTGCCAGCACTGCCAGTGAAAGAGGGTTGTGAAAGACCCGCATCTGAATTATGCGATGTTAAGGAGGAGGAGGACGAGGTGGTGGGTATCCCGGCAGAGGCAGCATCTCGGCGGTTAGCCTCTAAAGAGAACAGTGACGTTGGACAAGAGCGGGTGAGAGAAAAGCCCCCCTCAGCTGACAGCGGCACAGACAGCGCCAGGGAGAAAGCATCAGAGAGTAGGTGTTCGGTCGCATGCAGCCAGGATTTGCCCGGTCCAACAAGAAATCCATCTGTAGCAAACAACCAGACCTCAGAAAAGTCTCACATAGATCAACAGAGAGACGATAGCCAGGGGAAAGAATCGTACAAGCCTAATGGCAGCAATGACGGGAAGCAGGACACTCTATCAAACAGTACTGAGCCGCAAGCAAGCAGTCCGACGAAAGACAAAGCGTCCCTTATGAAAACCAACGAAGGCTGTAGAACCAGCACGACGAGGCCATCGGAACCAACTCAGACCATTAAAGGGTTATCAAATGGCTCAGACTTAATCGAGGACAGGGAGTCTCTGAGACAGCAAAAGAAAAGGAAAGAGATGAAGTCTCCCTGTAGCTCGCAGAGAATCTGCTCTCCTGCCACGCGTGAGAATCTTGATGTTGACGCAAAGACAAAAAAGAAGTTTCGTCTCAACAAGAGCGAGAGCCCTTCATCGCAAAAGAAACCAGAGGGCCCGAATGATTATGCAGTGCTCTCTTCAGTCAGGGACGATGTTGTGAGCAACAAGATTATCTCCAAGAGTAAAACGTCCAATCTGGGCTTGCAGGCCAAGAGGGGCTTGCTTGACAACTGCCTATCAAAGAAAGCAGAGATTGTAGCCCATGTGAATGGGGATTGCAAAGCGAAAAAGGGAACTTTAGGACGTTGTTTGCAGTCTCCAGTATCTAAGGGATCATCGACTCCTAAGAACAATTCCCTGAATAAGCCTCGGCCGAAGATTGGAGTCAGGTCAATGGAAAGCCATTCCTACCGGACCGCAGAGTCTCAGAACCACCTCCTGAGCCAACTATTTGGCCAAAAACTCACTAGCTTTAAGATTCCTTTAAGAAAGGACACATCGGAATCAATGAACTGAGGGGTGGGCTGTGGGGTCTGTGAAAAGGAGACTGCATTGTTTGCAGTTACAAATTATTATGACAATTCATTATGGTGAATGAGATTGCACAGCTCTTTTCTGTGAAATGAAATTCTTAATACTTGTATAGTCACTTTATGTCTTCTTTTGAAAGGTGTTTTTTTTTTTTATTACAAACACAAATTTACAAATGTGAGGACTGATAAACTTTTAGTCAATGATGCTTGTTGGGCTATCATGAATTTGTTTATCTGCTATTTCATTTTTTTGGTCAATTTCCATTTCAGAGATTATATTTCATCCATACACCTAAAGGAAAGAAAAAAATAATACTTGAAAATACATTATATTTTTTCAAGAGATACAAGTTTTGCATTCACAAAATTTTAAGAGTTTATTGTCTTATTCTGTAAAAGTACCGCATAAAAGTTTAACTAATCTAGAACTTTTGTTGCCGCACCTTTTTTTGTTTTTGTTTTTCAACATGCTTATACAAAGATATCAAGCAGAACATGTTTCTCATTTTGCATTTTGCTTTACTGTACTACATTGACTACATCGATTCATTCTATTAGCTGTTTGTATGCATAACATGGTGCTGCAACATGTACATTTTGTATGGTAATGTGAATGCCAATGTCCTCAGCAAGAAACGCAAGAACCTTTTGTGATTACAGCAATCCAACTGTTTCTCTGTAGCGGTGACAGTAATCCAGCTGGTTCTCTAGTTTCTTCTAAATGGTAACGATACTGTGTAGCCTCCAAGCAGTCCAAGTGTTGACTGATAGGAAACAAACATAAAGGTTATCTTTGGTATGAACTCAGGTGCATTTAAGGGCCTGTACGCGGCCCTTCATCCTGTATTAGGAGTTCATCCAACGCACTGATACCGTCACACACAAAAATCTCACACTACGTGTCCGTACTCCAACTTTTTAATCAACCCTCATGTATTTGCTAGAACACAGAAAAGGTGCTGTATCCTGTTCATACTGTATCTTATATTGTATAATAATGTAGGTAGTTTATTTTCTGGTGTAATGCTTCATGTCAAAGATTTATTTTAATAATGTGTATAAGAGACAAAGAGCAAGCAGAAAGGGAAATGCAATGCCTGCAGGCTGTCAAGTGGTTCACCAAGTGCCCCTTTTCAAGTTGGCTAATAAAGATCTGTATCGGTGGCTCCTGCTTTGTGTCTTCCTTCTTGATGCTTTGCTTCACACACGTTCCGGACTCCCACATTCATTTATACAACAAGGCTGACTGCTTGTCACGTTGAACTCAACTTGGCTCTAGATTTATCATGCTTCAAATCGGTTCAATCATTATTGTTCTTAATGAATCCTCCTATCGTAATTAAAAAACAAAGCATTCTCTTGTAAAAACACAAAACATGGCAACTGCTGTCAGTTAAACGTCTGCAGCAGGACAGGCCGGTGTGTCTCCTTCCAGAACCAAGTACACATACGACAAGTTGATCTTCAGCGCTTGAATAGGCAAACACATTGTCAAGATGAGCACGGCTGGATCGTTGTTAGCACGGGGGAAGCATTGAGAGGTGACATGTTGTGGGTGAAGGAGCATCTCTGTTGTGTGGTTCTCTCACGGTGTCTAAAATGGCTTCTGTTTCCATGTGAGCATGGTTCAAACATCACATAGGAATAAAAAGCCATAGTAGACAGAGCGGGATGAGTACAGGAGGACCAGCAGCGATGCGATGGAGCAGTGTTTTCACACCTCGATGATATAGGAGACCTGGGTGGCGAAACAGAGCAGGGGTCATTTATATTTTAGACGGTAGAGGAAGGCAAACACAGACAGGAAATAATGGTAACACAAAAAAATGAAAGGTTTTATTTGTGTAGCTTTTGTAGACAGTCAAATATTTTACAACTGCCATTAAATATAAGAGTAAAAAAGAAACAATCAGATATGAAACAAAAAAAGATGTTATTTTTGGAGCCGGTCTAATGGGAAATAATATCAATCTTTCATTGCACAATGTTTTGAATTCAATTCCCGGTAATGCTTTCTTGTCATTGCATGTGGGGAGAAGATGAGTGAATATATGAAGACAGGCGTTGTGGTGGTTTGCTGTATAGCCAGTGGCCAATCAAGTGCAGCCCTGAACGAACAGAGCTCTTGAAATTATTCAGATAACGATTACAAGATATTTGAGAGAAGATTAGAAGAGGCCCCTATAATTCATTGTTAGCTGTGCCTAGTAAATTGCTCCATAACCACATACTGACTGAACAAATAAATAAAATAGAGGTTTGAATATCAGGCCGTGTAGGAATTAGTCTGCTACAGAGGGACAGAGTTGCATTCAATCCAGCATGAAATGAACCACGGATCACTCATTAACTGTTCATTTCTACTCAAATGACTTGAAGTGATTGCACAGCAGGAAGGCTGGACCATCACAAAATAACATCTAGAAATTAATTTAGATGTAAAGACGTGATTAGCTTAGACACACATAAATATATTCAGAAAACATGTGTTTTAAGTGTCATGAAAATATATTTACAGAACATATTTACTGCAAATAAATAAATACAATGAGGCACAGCCCAACATGTAATGTGAGTTTCAGTGATGATGACTTGGAGCTTCACAGTTTAGGGTGCCGACGTCTACAAACGATTGTGAAAGAGGGGGACTATTCAGTGGTGTGCTCATCATTAAAAGACAAGTCCTTCCATGACATCAATCGATTTTGCTGCTCCACAAGTAGCTGTGTCTGGCATTTACCTTCCGCTAAGACCTCCCCCGCGCTGTTTCAGACCGTCCCCAACATGGACATCAGCCTGGACCTCACTGTGGATCTCAGCCTGGACACTCAGCCTGGACCCGAGCCTCACTGTAAAGATGGAGACAGAGTGGCAGGAGAGGGCAGCAGTTAAAATTAATTCTGTCACCATTCAGCCTTCGAGGTGTCATATAGAATGTGCTGTCAGGCGTCTGCTTGTTATCGGATCTATAAGGAAATCCTCCAGGGACGCCGGTGGAGACGTGACAGTGACGCTTTGCACATTGAGGTAGAGTGACATTATCAGTAGGCACGGCCTTGAAATAGCATCGCCTTTGTTTCTCCCTGGTTCTCTCTCTGTCTCTCTGTCTTTCTCTCTCGCTCTCTCTCTATCTCTATCCCTGTCTCTCTCTCTCTCACTCGCTCTCTCTTCCCCTCCCTCCATATCTCTCTCTTGCTCTCTCTCTTTCTCTCTCTCTCTCTCTCTCTCTGTCTCTCTCTCTTTCTAAATCTCCTACTTGTCTCATCCGATCTTATTCTTCTTCCCTCTCGCTCCATTTTCTCCTTTCCTGCCCAGTGCTTTCTCCTCTTCCCTCCATGCCTCTAATTCTCTCCATTGCCTTCCAACCGAGTCACTCACC
>OOFH01074212.1:4350-15829 GCA_900323355.1 Merlangius merlangus | reverse complement strand
CTACACACACATTGATAAGCATTTTAAGTGACATTGAGTATTTAGCACTCATGAGACCGGAGGACCACACACACACACACACAGGCACCAGAGAGCAGAGCTTCAGTCTTCTGCTCTCATAGTCTCAGATAGCAGAGCTTCAGTAGGCTCTGCTCTCATAGTCTCAGATAGCAGAGCTTCAGTAGGCTCTGCTCGCGTAGTCTCAGAAAGTCAGGGACTGCAGTTTTACAAAAAACTACTGAATGAGTTTCATGTTCGTTTTATACTCGTAGATAACTGTACTTTTCCTTTTTAAGTTACGCTTCATGGTTATTTGTTTAAGAGCCTCTACTGATCCGTGTGAAGTGTCGGGGCCCCAGTATTACCAGTTTGAAAAAAATGCTTGGTTTGTCTTTAAATCTTAAAGGTGGTTGATCATGTGTGCTTTATAACTATGTTTTGATCTCCTCCTAATGAACAGTATAGTGCCTTCTGTGGTTTTTAAGCCTTGAGTTCTGATTTGTACAGAGAGCCCAACGATTTGAGGCTTTTAAGGATCAAGATTCCCCTGACCCATGTCTAATCACTCAATCCCCTCATTCTTATTTCTATGCACTTGTGTACCATTTGAAGCCTTTACCAGCCACTGATTCATCATGTTGTAATGTCTGTAGGTCAAGAACAGAGAACTCTGTATTGTATCCACTGAATGGATGATGTTGTGAATTTATTTTTTATGCAAACAATTTGTCCGCTGTTGGGCTTAAAAATATGCTTGCGTTACTGTACATGTGTCAAATAAATGAACTAAAAAAAAAATCTTCATTGTGCATTTTAACAAATCACATTACGATCATATATAAATCTTATCCATAAAATAATTGCTGAAATGCTCATCACCATGTTAGTCACAATAGACGTCCTGGGTCCGAGGTCCTGGGTCTTCCAGGTTTCTTGTCACAGAGCAGCCTGGCAGGTCCTGAGTCTTCCAGGTCTTCTAGTCAGAGAGCAGGCTGCTCTCAGGGTCCTGGGTGTCCACGTCCCCCCAGTAGGGCAGGATGAAGGGCAGGCTGTCCAAGCGGGCCTCCAGCAGACCCCACAGATGCTCCGACACAAACTGGTTCCCCTTTTCAGAGAGGTGCAGTCCGTCAGACAGGTACACTGTGTAGTCCTGGGAAACACGAGATACAAACGAGGTCAGAACTCATTAGTATGTGTTTATGCTTGCAGACACAGTCTTTGTTATCTGGAGACTGTCTCAATTCATTAATCAATAATAAATAAGGATAATGCGAGAAAGACGCAGAGGAACTTTTCTTATGAGAAGCCGCGACCAAACCGGCTGGGCAGTGTAAAAAGGAAGACGTATGTTGGGAGGCGGTACCGAAGTGGGAATTTAACCCATTTGTGAATCGCATGAGGCGCTTTGTTTTCGTTTCAACCTGAATATTGGTGGGGACATTTCAGTCGTCATTTGACAGTGGTGGGGACACACGTCCCCTGGTCCCCACGCAAACCTACGCCCTTGGTATTAGACCTGCTGAGGGATCTAAAGTGACCCATGGTAATTGCGGTCAGTGTAGGCCAGTTCCCACCTGTCCATCCTTCTGCATGAGGGTCCAGAGATCTAGGACTGCCACCCCACACTGGCCCGCTGCCTCCACACAGGCCCGGGCATACCGCCCCGCCACCGCGTTGTGGCGATTCAGAGGGAAACCTGGGGGGTGGAGAAACACGGTGGTACAGTTTACCTCTTTAGTTTAACAACGCAGTGGGTGCTTACCCAAAGTGACTTACATTAGAGGTTAAATACAGGTCATAAAGTGGCAGGTAAGGGCTAACAGGTAACATCTTGTTCAAGGATGCCTAAAGATAGACTGCGGATAATTGGAGGTTGAACCCACATCCTTTAAGTTCAACCCACATCAGTCCTGCTCCTGTACGATGGCCAAATGTATGATGTAGGTTGATATGAATCTTAGAGTAAAGAACAGCGCTCTGCCGAGTTACCTTTAAGCTGGCACTCCTTCTCCCAGGTGGCCTCGTGAAGAGGAGGGGGAGTGATGAAGACGACCCGGTCTGAGGACACCCCCACTGCGGCCAGGTATTTTGCAATCTCCTTCAGGTTCTCAGAGTACTCTTCTAAAGGGACATGCTGCCTGGCTTTCATCTCTAGGACCAAAGGAAAGAAAAGGCAATCAGTAGATTTAGTCTTGGATCAACCAAACTGACACCTCAAAAGTAACATTTGGGGGAAGTCAAGTGTGTGCGATATCAATGAACGATGAAAAGTTGTATACATAAGATGCAAACATGCAACTAATGTATACCATCAAGAGCGCAGTCGTTGGCCCCGAAGAAGACAGTAACGCCCACTATGTTCTCCGAGGGTTTATTGGGGAAGAGCCGAGGCAGGAGAATCTTCCCCCATCTGGAGTTGTACCCTGATAGTCCTCTGTTCACCACGTCACACTTTCTAATAGGGCCAGAGTTTTCCATATTAAAGAGTTGTTTTCATGTATGAATGCATAGTGCTGAATGCACATGTTTCTGAGTTGCACACTCAATAAAAACGAACTATGAACAGCTTACCGAGCAAGTTTGTTCGCCATTTCGGAACCCCAGCCATTAGGTTGAAAAGAAACCTACAAGAAGTGGATCACAAAGTCACTGAGGTGAACAGGAACCTACTGGACCTCCTTTCATTCATCACCTACTACCAGAACAGCTCCTATCATCCATCATCCATTGTTTATCATCCATCATCCATTGTTTATCATCTATCATCCCATCATCTCAAGATTTAACTTGAAGGCATTGATACGACTTCATACGACTCTGGCGTGGCGTTAATTTCAATCGCTAAATAAATATTAAATAAATGAACCAACCTGGGTGATAGAGTCACCAAATAAAACCAATTTAGGCCAAACTATAGTTTTTGTTTTGGACATTTTAAATCCCGGCCGGAGGAGAGACAGAGATAGACACTTCCGGCTTTTACGCACTAGTGCTTTATGTTGGTGTTTTTGTGAGTAGGATCTGACCAGCCGGGGGCGCTGAGGCGGACCTGAGGATGGGTGCTAACCGGAAGTAAACAGTGCGGCCTGGCCCATGTAATCAACATGGCCCTGGTGAGGTCTTACCTCGGGAGGAGAGCCGTACACCTTTCACGACAAACATGTAACGGTTCTCTCCTGATCGCGGACGGTTGTCCCTGCAGAGACGCGCTCTCCGTCTGGTCTTCATCGAGAGCTTGTTGGAGGGGAGATGGTCTCTCCGACAGCGGTCCGCCTCCCGAGGAGGTGACCGCTGCAGGTCAGCCGGCGAGTTATGCAACAGCAGAAAAGTTCCTGAGAAGGTCCCGGCTCAGATGTTGGACTAAATCTAAACCTTCGAAAAGGTCATGGGTCGACAGAATGACGCGCGGAGATCGGGGTTTTCTGGGGGACCTTTGGGGACCTGAAGTCCATCTCGTCAGGGCCTACAGCGGTAACAACAGTACACCTCTGTACAAAACCAAGACGGGCTACTACGAGGTGCTGGAGGTGTCTCCCGGCGCCACACACTCCCAGATCAAGACCGCCTACTACAAGCAGTCCTTCAAGTTCCACCCGGACAAGAACGCGGGCAGCGAGGAGGCGACGCGCCTCTTCTCGGACATCAGCGAGGCCTATAACGTGCTGGGGAACCAGGGGCTGAAAAAGAAGTACGACCGAGGCATCCTGAGCCACTCGGACCTGGTGGGCTCCTCCAGACCCTCGGCCAAGGAGACGAGCAGCTCCACCAAACTGCAACCCACGTCCCGTACCTCCGTGCTGGGGACGGAGAGCCAGAAGATATTCGACTTCGATAAGTTTATCAAGTCGCACTACGGGGGGCAGCTGCAGAAACAGAGAGAGGTCCAGGTGCGCAAAGAGGAGATGATGAGGAAGAAGGAGTCGGATATACACGAGTGGAAGTTGGACAAGATCCTCGAGATGGCGGTGGGGGTCCTGGTCGTGATTGCGGTTTCCATTGTGTTCAGTTTGAAGAAAGGGAACTAATAACATGAGATGAGATCGGAGTTCACTGGGTCTGTTGTATAGACTACACGGGGTATTCTGAAATTTAGTAACATTCAGAGTTGGCCTTTACATCTCTGTAAACTGACATTGTCCAAAACAGCAAGACAGTGTATGTTATTTTGTGTTTGCGTTGTGTTCGAGGGTGAGTGCATTTATGTTAAATGGTGCTGCTGGGTATTTGAGGATGCATCAGCCCAATCCGAGACACTACAGATCCACATGTCGGGTATTTATGAAGTAAATAGATTCCGCACATCCACTCAAATTATTGATGGTTTTACTCACTGGGACAGTGTTCTGTGCATTGGCCAACAGCTCATATCCCTTTGGCTTTTATAAAGTCATCGCATCAGGCATATTGTAATCCAGTCATTTATGGGAAAATATAACGGAGGTTTTAAAACGTTAAATGAACCAACCTGGGTGATATGGGAAAATATAACGGAGGTTTTTAAAACGTTTTAAAGCTTGTTGGGGAAGTGTGACAAGGGATAGGCAGTAGGTTTATTTGATTTGGCCAAATAATTTATATGACCGTTTTATTAATCTATTAATGGAATGATTTGTTCTGAAGACTTTGATCATATTCCTATGTTTATTTGTGTAATATGCCTTCAGGTCTCATGTCAGCGCATTCAAATAAAAATCATATGCTTGTGATTAGCATTGACCTTTACAAAGATGGTTGTTCACATTTCTTCCTTTATTGTAGTGATTACAGCCTACAGTATCAAAATGCATTTTTTTTGCTTCTGAGATCAGAGCGATAGAATAGTTGGTACAGAGCTGCTAAATCTCACATGGACCGTGAGACTCACTCAAATGACCCTTCTGCACTTAGAAAAGTGACTGCCAATCTACATTGTTTTGAACGGTAGGGCAATTTTGAGCGTCAAGGGCTTCATGATGCTTTCAAGTTCACCTCATTATCTCAGAAATATGTATTTGAAGAGCGATAAATTGTTAGAACCGGGAAAGTGACATTTTCTACCTTATCCCAAATCAAATATGCATGCATTGATATTCAGGCAGATATAGAAGATTCAAAAATGTCAAATTAATTGATGCCTAGAGTGGTGGAGACCCAGGTTCAAGTCCTGCTCATGTTTTTATTTTGACGTAGTCATTGTGTGAATATGTGATACATCCTTCCGAATATCTCCAGCTGTGGCTCAGTGGTCGGACACTGGATACTTAAGTGTTTTTTTTAAACATATCAATGTTGTAATTTAATGTAAAATCAATCCTCCGACAGATTATTTCACAATAATCAGTGGTAGAGTGGAAAGAACTAACGCTTAACATCACCAGTCCTTGGTTCAAGGCAGGCAGAGAATTTCATAAATTCATTTTATTGTTTTGTTTTTTCTAAAAAAGGGTGACTTCAGGATTACTTCAAGGAAAGTCAAGTAAATTTCAAACAAAAAGGTACAAAATGTTTCAAGACCCTTTTTGCAACAAACATCGGCATGAATTCAACCCGTGTCTCCAGAGAGTTATCTAACAGTGCACCACTGAGACAGTAATCAATGCTCAATAATAAGAGGTTACATACATGACATCACTAAGTTTCAAATTAGATTAGTTTTCCTAGCTCCAGAACTGATGAACTAATACAATCAAGTTTTTAGTTTGAATACCAGACATTTATCCTAGTTCAAGTGTATTTAGTGCATACATTTTGACAATATTTTTTAAAATAACTTTAAACACACAACAAAACAGTAAAAACTCCAAGGAGCTGCAATAAGCATTGCCAAATATTGTAAAAATTTGCAAAACTCTAATTCTAGGCCAGTGTCAAAGATGTAACACACAATATTAGACAGTACTGTTTTGTCGATTGTAACAAACGTTAACTTATTATTCATGAAGGAACGGATTATTTTCCTTCATAATTAGCTTAGAATGTTATGCTTCTCCACATACAATTAAAATAAATTACACAAATCACAAACATTAGTGGAGTTACGCCATGCATTAAAATCTCAAAAACAAACAACATACAGACATATTAAAGGTTGGGTATGGGATTTGCGAAACACCAGCAGATTTTTAAAATACACAACTCAAATGGTCCTACCCCCTCTCCTTCAACGATGACTCTGCCTCCACCCATTCCAAGTACATGGACGCGCAATCATGCATGAGCGAACACAGATGCACGAGAGCGAGCCATTAGCTAGTTAGCTAGCTCCAGTAGCTACCGCAGGATAACAGCAAACAGAAGCTTGCTCTGGGTCACAAGCTTTGAGTACGTGCGCGACGGGGTCACACGCAGGGGAAGGGGAAGGGGAGGGGGAGTGCAGTACGACTGTTTGATTGACGTACTTACTGTCCAATGCCACTCGGTGGGTCTGGAAATCATTGGCTGGAGTTTTTCGAGCCCTGTCCGTTCCACAGATGATTGACTTGTTTAATTTCCATGTCAGTACTTCTAACTCAGTGGCTGTAAGTGGGTTATGATAAGGATTTCAAGTAATTTTGCAAAAATGGCCAAAAAAGAATTCCACACCAACCTTTAATCAAACGAGAACTGGAAGCTACACTTGGAGATGTTACCTGACAAGAAAATAAATGCAAAACGCAAACTAAAGTGCTCAAAACAACTCACAACATATTGAATACAATAAGATCAAAAATCAATGTTCACTCACTAACAATTAGCTTTACTACCATCATTAGTAGATTCACAGAGGCTGATAATTATTCGTTAATAAATTCGATCCAATTCAAGAGCACAGCCGTCGTGATTTAAGACGGACGCTGGGACTATTCAAGTTCGTTTGTCATATTCTGCTGATGTTCCCTGTGGAGACGCATTCAAGCCCCCCATCTTCACTGTTCTGAAAGATATAATAACACTACCAAATTACCCACAATGCCCTCTGCTCTACAAGTAGTCAATAATGAATCCTGTTGAGGCCTCAGGTGTTACTTATGGAGCCAGCGTCTCCTCTCCAGGACTGTTGGTCTGAGCCCCGGTGTAGCTGGTGTTTCTGGGGTACCCCTCAGATGACGGGGTTCAGCGCGTCGTAGAGCCGCTGCACAGCCAGCTCCACCATCTCCCTCAGGGACTCGTCCTCCGTGGCCTCGGCCTCGTCCTCGTAGCTCGCCGTCTGAGGGGGGGGAAGGAGAGGAGCCTAAAACGCAGCTGAGCATAAACGTGTGCGAGTGTGTGAGGGTGCTCCTGACGACTCACTCTGGTCTCCAGGCAGATCAGCACCGTCTTCCCGTCCACCGTCACGGCCATGCTGCTGCTGTCTCTGAACTCCACACAGTCCTCCCCGAACATGTCTCTGTGGGTTTCACAGTCCACACAGCTGTCACTGTCTGATATAGATATATCATAGTTATGATTAATGCTTCAGTGTGTCCGTGTGGATAGAAGTGGAGCAGCCAGAAGACTCACTGCAACATGACCTCCAGCCGGGCCTGGTACACCTCCATGTCCACGATGACACACTGAGACTCCATCACTGGAACCAACCCAACACCAAATATGAGCTCACACAGGAAGGAACTACACACATGAAGGATCCACGCACAGGAAGGCAATACACACAGGAAGGGAACTACACACAGGAAGGAGCTACACACCAGAAGGAACTACACACAGGAAGGGAACTTTACACAAGTAGGAGAAACACACAGGAAGGGACTACACACAGGAAGGGAGCCACACACAGGCAGCTACACACTTTAGTCAGTTGATGTTAACCTATTCATGAGGATCATCAGCTACCAGCTGAGCTCCACACGCTGCATCAGGCTGAACCCACCTCTCTGGGCCTTGGGGTTGGACTGCACCTCCAGCACCACGGTGGTCACCGCGTCAGCGTACATGTCGTTCAGAGGGTTGGCGATCCACTGGAGGGAGAAGAACACACGTTTAGCTCAGAGCCAGAGGCAGACATTATCCTCCTCCATAGCAGGCAGAGGGACGTGATACGGTGCTGGTTGGGGGTTCGACTCCCAGCCCACAGGCAAGGACTCTGGGGTCGAACCCCATAGTTTGGTCTCAGGTTGTGAAGTGACGTGGTGGTGGTGGGGACAGAAACCCACGGTTAAATACAGCGCGATACACGACAACCAGAGCGACCAGAGGCAGCAGCAGGAACCACGGCAGAAATAAAGCGCAACCCTCCCCTTTGTTGCTACTGACCTCCAGCGTCACCATGCCGGCCTCGTGCACCAGGGTGATGCTCTTAAAGATCTTCAGGGTGTTCTTCTCCGTCCCGTCCAGCTCCTCCACATCTCCTTAAAAATATAGGTTAGAAAGGAAATATAAGGACAAAAGAAGCATTATCCAAGGGGACATGAAGACATACCATATAACATATATAATATCTAACTATTTATAACAGGGTAGGCTCCTCTCCCACCAGTGAGGTTCCTCAGATGGCAGACCAGCAGAGAGTAGGGGCCCGTGAAGGGGATGGCCTGGGTCTGCTTCACCGTGCTCATGGCCAGCTCCGTGTACGCTGCAACACACAACAAGCAGGAACATTCAAATCCCACAATTCAAAACTTCAACCTAAAAAGTATAAAATACGTATTGTTCCGTCGTGTTCCTACGCAGCAAACTTGTGTACTCGTGTTTGATTGACCTATGAGCGCTACAGAACCCGTTCCAGGTGCTCTACTTTGTGGAGGCAGGAGAAGGTGTGGGGATGAGGAAGTGAAAGTAACCCACTGGACAGGTCTGAGGGGGTGAGGATGTGGTAGTTGAAGTTCTTCTTCACCAGTATGCCGGAGACCCGCTGGCCCTGCACACACTTCTTATCCGCCAGGGAGCCCATGACCTGCGGAGGGAACCAGGATCAGAACCTCTCCCTCCTGTGGAGCTCAGACCTCGTCGGAACGCATTAGGCTCACCCTTATAAGACAGGCAGTTTGGTACAATTACCCTTTTTAAATACAATGCTGCGTTTGTGTCTACTCAATAACCATACAGTTATTGAGTAGACACACTACTCAATAACTGAATTTGAATAACTTCCATTTGTAATTAAAATGTGAAGTGATTCTTATCCAAGCTATCTTTGTTGTATACAGGGAAGGAGTTGACCTAGCGATTGTTGGTGCCTGGCACTTGGATCTATGAACATCTTTACCGTACCGAAAGCGATGTATTGTTTCTCTTCTTCTGACAAATGTACTAATTGTAAGTCGCTTTGTATACAAGCGTCTGCTAAATGTAAATTTAGGTTCTTCATATCTATATTGTTGGATCTTTAGGTGAAGCCCAACACTGCAGTATAGAGGAAGTTAGGAGCTACCAAAGGCCAAAGGTCACCTTGGCCAGCTTCTCCCCCCTGAAGTTGAGGGTGACGGCCTCGGTGTTGCGGGGGTTGTGGACCTCGATGTGGACCTGGTCGTTGTCCTCGTACTCCCGGATCAGAGCCGCCTTCAGACGGGCCATCTCGTTCTGCTCCCCGTGGACCAGGATCTGAGCGGCCAGGAGACAGGAAGTACTGTTACACCTTCTTACGATACAGGATGGAGTACTACACCTTATTAAAATACAGGATGTAGTATTACACCTTCTTACGATACAGGATGGAGTATTACAACTTCTTTAGATACAGGATTGAGTAATATATTCTACAGTCGTATCTTTTCTGCAACTTTTGGAGACAACATTGTGTACAAATGGAAATGCTCAATTCTGATCCGTGTTCTGGACTGGACCGGCTCTAACGAAGGCTCCTACCACGTGGGGCGGTTTGAGTGCCCGGATGAACTCGCTGGTCTGCTGGTAGTCAGTGTGGGCCGAGAAAGAGATGTAGTCCACAGACATCTTGAGCTGCAGCTTCTGGCCCGACATGGTGGTGATCTCCTCGGGCTCAGACATGATGTGCTGCAGGGACACACTGATGGTCAGCGGGGGGTTCCAGCTTTACGTTGTACTAATTCTTACGTCTTTACTTAAGCGCATAGCTAACATAAAGAAACCGGAGCAACACCGACATCTCGGTGAGGTTGCTGTCTCCGCAGAACCTTTTTATGGTGTTTAACTTCCCATGTTATTACATCACCTGACACCTATTCACCTAAAACAGATTTGAACCAATCTGTGAAGACCAAAAGCCACTGCCGTAACAAGCTAGCTAAACCACAAGCTGACAGTGGCTTTGGGACGAGATTCAGGTGCATTGATCCACTGCTAGGGTCAGGGTTATGAGTTCTGCACCTTGGCCAGGATTAGGCCTAAAGCTAGGGCCAGGGCTAGGGTCAGGGTTAATGTCAGGGTAAGGAATAGGGTCAGGATCAGGGCTAGCGTCAGGGTTAGGGTCAGGGTGCGGGCGCGACAGGACCTTGGACAGTCTTAGGGTCAGGGGTCAGGGTTAGGGTCAGCACCTTGGCCAGGGTTCCCTCCACACAGTAGCCGGCGATGATGACGCCGTTCCTCTTGTCGGTGCACCAGCTCTCGAACAGCTCCCGGGACAGACCGCTCTGCATCATGCCCGGGGACGCCATGACAACACTGGGCCCGATGTCATCAAAGTGATCCATACTCTGAGGACAGAGTTACAGCACTGAATACAATACTCTCAACCCAGCGATCATCTATCAAACGGGTGGGATCATTACAAATGACCTAAGGAATGAACCACGACGTGCAGTCCCGTTGTTTCCAATGTCAGAGGTCAGGGGTCAGAGTTAGGGTTAGCAGCCCAGATGGGTTCATTCTATTAATACCAAAATAAACAATGAGGATTAGGAATTACTTACTTTCATCTCTAATATTGTATTCTTTTTTATTAACTTAATCATCTGAGATTTAAATTTTCTACTGCAGCGCTTTGAGTATATGGTTTCTACCTTGTGAAGTAAACATCTGGTCCTATCTGACGGATTAACCATTCGGAATCCTGTCCTCAACATGGGATACATAATTAGAAAATGGTAGGCTGCCTTATACAAAGTGCTTCCACCAAAAAAGTCTCATGATGCATTCTGGCGTATGATCCTTACCTTGAGGTTGCTGATGTGCTTGAAGACGAAGGGGTTGTTGATGTTGATGGCCTTGCGGATTTTGTCGTTCATGGCGTTGACGTACGTCTGGTACACCGCCATGCACTTCTTGGCCAGCGAGGAGGCGTAGTAGATGGGGATGTCGTGGAGCTCAGGGTGGTTCTGCCAGTACTCGTCTGGAGGAAAGGGAAACATCCCAACCTCAACCTCAGCATGACGTGGTGAGGAGAGGAACCATCATACAGAGCCTCAACCATCACAACCTCAACCATCACATGGTGGAGAGAGGAACCACCACAACCTCAACCATCACATGGGGAGGAGAGGAACCATCACAACCTCAACCATCACATGGGGAGAGAGGAACCACCACAACCTCAACCATCACATGGCGGAGACAAGGACTCATCCAATCAAAGAACCTCCAGAAAGCAGGACTTGCAATGCAGGTT
>OOFH01074201.1:0-12496 GCA_900323355.1 Merlangius merlangus | reverse complement strand
TCCCTGATGAGATTGCCTGTAAACAATATGCACGCAGACGCAAGTACACACACGCTCATGCACGCACAAAAACACACACACAAACACACATAGATACGCAAACAAAAATACATAAACACACACACACACACATGCTGTTATACACAGTTATACACTTTTAGACATAATCTTAAAAGTAATGCTGAAAATCATAAACATTGATTCATATTTCATTTTAAAACAACATTTAGATTGAAGACACTCAGACACACATTATTCTGAGACACAAACATTAACACTGTGTGTGTGTGTGTGTGTGTGTGTGTGTGTGTGTGTGTGTGTGTGTGTGTGTGTGCGCGCGCGCGCACGTGTGTGTGTGAAATTAGTCTAATGCTGTTAATGGCCATGGCCTAATAGAATCCAGTGATTGATGGTTCTGATATTTCCTTACCCTTGACCTATTTTTTTATTCTGCAATTTTTGTCCATTCAACGTCTGGCACAATGGCCAAGTCCACAGGGAAGATGGGGAGGATATGCTTGAAATATTAGGAATAGCTCAGAAATGAATGCCACAATGTGAAATGCATTTCAAATACGTCAGATATTATGAAACGCAATGGGAAAGGATGAGACCTATTTACTATCGAAAGTTGCAATATATAGCTATATTCTATTCTTAATATTTCATGACTTTTAGCCTTGTACATTACCAAATCATTCATACAAATTTTTGTATTTGCATCATACTACTAAATTATTGAGCTTTAAAAACCTTTTATCCAAAGTGACTTCATTATTAGGCATAGAGCCATGAAAGCATGTAGGGCAATCTACAAAAACAAATTGCTGTGTCTGCAAGTTTGCAAATAACAACCAGATCAGAGTAAGGAATAGCTGTTTGGTGTGGACTGCAATAGGTGGGTTGTGAGACATAGGTTTTTTGATGAGCGATGCATTGTGCGTGGGGAGTTAGCTGTAGCGTGGTTTGCAAGGTTTGGTTGAATACTGTTTTCTGACAGGAACCACCACATCTTCCAGGTGTTTTACAGAGTTCATTGGGAGATCAGAGGACAGTTGAAACAAGGGCAGAAAACCATAGCTGCTTGTCAATCATGACCCCAATATTTCTTGCAGGACGCCTCAACCCACAGTCCTTGTGATAACAAGTTGGGAAAGGGTGAACAAGGTGGTTCATGGTATCAAAGGCCACCGATAATGGGTCAAGCATGATGGTGACCAGCTGGTGAAGAGCTGCTGATGACCAGCAGCTCTTGCCAACCTTGCCAAGGCTTCCACAACCGTCAGTCTCGATGGTGTATCCACTATTGACGCCATGCTGGCTGCGATCCATAAGTTTATTCAAATCTTACGAAAGCTGACTGTGTTTGTCTAACCTTGATTGACTTTCTTTGCTTTTACTTCCATTGTGCCAATTCTCAAAGGAACACTTTCAAATGTGCCAAAAAAATTTCAATGGCCTCCATATACAGAGGTAGAATGATAAATGATCAATATAGTATTCTCTGTGTATCCTACATGTTAGCTCATATGCTTACATTTGTATATCCAGTATATTAACATTATCCAGTTTTATAATGTTAAAAAACAAAACAAAACCCCCCAAACCACTCTAAATGTTCGGTCAGTGATTCAGTCATCTGTAAACAGACCAAAATGTCTACCTTGTCCATTAATTCAGTGTATCTGAGCCAGTGAAAATTTAGATTTAAGAAAATAAGTGGCCATTGTGTGTAGGTTTAGGGGGACTCTTGTTACAGATGGACAAGTGAAAGATTTCAAGGGGACAGATCAGGTGGGGGTTGGGGATTCTTTTCTACTGTGTTATGTGTTACTGAGGCATGTGAGAGGGAAGCAGAAGACCATAGATCATCCCGGATGACCATGCATCCCTATAGTATAATCATGCTTCACTACCTGTTTCAGTGTTTGGAGAAGCATAGAGAGTCATGATACTAGTGATGAGAATAACGATGCCCCTCCCTCTGCATCGAGGTGTCCATGTCATGAATATTCCAACGTGACCTTTTGTCATTCTTCACTGGTTCCGCCTTTCCTGTTTGCCGCTCTCCACTGACTGCCGGAAATGCCAAGGGTGGTGTTTCAAAATGGCGCACTTCGCTAACGAATGAGAAAAATCCAATGAGCCAGGTCACCAAGAGGTTTCAGAAGTAGTGCATTGGTGTGTCAAAATAGCAGACCTGTGTGTGTTGTAGATCTGTACTTTCCCACTCAGCAGCAACTCTTCTGAACAATGGATCACTTCTCTGACCCAACTTCTATTTTTAGCCGAAAGCCTTCCTTTCCTATCTCAACTGCTCATCAACGCGCACTAATGTGTTGTGCACAAACCCGCTCGGAGGGTTTTCTGTGTGGAAAAACAAACAATGTTTGCTTTCCTGTTCTGTTTCAAGATCACACTGCCTTCCCACCCCAAACCTCCCCTAGTGAATTGTCTTAACATGGCATATAGTAACAGAGGACGTTTTTCTTATCCTGGATACCATAAAGATTTCCAAAAATAATCAGAGATGTCCATTCCTTCAGATCAAACTGTAAAAAATGCCTAATCATGCATGCTTTATTCAAGAAGCAGTGCATCCCAGAAAACTAGGATATGCTCCTAAACTCTTGACTCCACTATCTGATGGGTTCCTTTCCCCAACAACGTCATTGTTTTTTCTTTACTTTTCCTTATTCTTCCACAGATACACACTCCAACATTCATTCTGAATAATTATATGGAGTTTACTCCCTTTCAAGGGGATTATGACACTAATGATTTGAATGGAACATTAAACATTGATTCACCATGAAATGTCACATTTGCTAGTCATTTCAGTATTCATTTGGGGAGTTTAAAAAAAGAATGAGATTATATTTTCCATCTAATAGACATTTACATACCATTTTATATACTATTTAGTTATTTTATACAACGCAACAATGAGTTCTGATACGTGTTGTTAAGTATTAGCTAAGAGATGGGTATCTTGCTCAAGGAAACCTACAGGAAGTTTATGGACAGGGGAGATGAACACAGGGAGGGTTTTGTTGAAGGCTTGTTGCTAATTTGCTCTGTTGTCTCTGTCTGACCAAGGCTCTTAATAAGTAGAATGAGTTGCAGCATAGGTGAGGCATTAAGAGGGTTCTGACCTCTAAAGCCCAGTGGGGGTTATTTTTGGGCATCTGTTCTACATCTATTCAAATTATCCATTTTCTTTTGCCAATAAATCTTTTCCTTTTAGGAAATATCTCCCTCCCACCTCGGACCAATTCTCATTCGCTCAAAGTTATACATTTGAAAGCGGTCTCGTGAGCTTAGGTGTAAACAGCCATAACCATTGCGATGGGATATTTTGTAACAGTCCAGCCTGTAGTATACTATCTCATAAGGAAGTGATCGTATTGCAGGATGAAAATATTTCCAGGCTGCAGTGTCCTTGACCCTTTTTAGTAGATAATTAAGACATAAATTGCCACCATCTCTGTACTACCTTATGGAGCTGAGCTGACCCTATGCTTGAACGTTTGTAGGAGAGGGGCAGCCCCCCAGAAAAGCCTTGTTAAGCCTGTCCTTAGTAGAGTTTGCTTACTACGTTAACAGTAATTACATCCACCTTGGTCAAACGGTAAGACAACGTGGGAGTTCGAGATTTTTAATAATCGTATTATAACTAATTAACTTATTATGAACCCTCGCCCTCTATAAACAACACCTCCTCCCCCATACACTTTACAACAGACACCCCCTTTAGCCATAGTATCAACACGCAACACATGCCTTCCCGCTCCATGAGCTGCACCTCCTCCCCCCACATACCCCTACAAGCAACAGATCTTCCTTCATTCAATCCTATGAGCAACACCTCCTCCCCCAATACCCCTACAAGCAACAGATCTTCCTTCATATGAGCAACACCTCCTCCGTCTTCTAGACGCCTCCTCCACCTATGATCTCTACAAGTAGCATTCCCTGAACCGGAGCTGCTACAAGTAGAACCTCCTCCCCCATCACCTCCGCAAAACGATCCATGCTTGGAAGAGTACAGGTAACTAGTAGTATATACGTGAGGTTTGGTAAGAAAGTCAGTCAAGTTTATGGTCAATCATCCTTATTCATCTTAACAAAATGTAGTTTCTCATGGAATAAGGGGCTAAAAGTTCCCCTATTGTCACAATAAATACAGAATTTTTACAATTACAAAAAGACAAGACAACAAAGGCAAGATTGTGGAATGGTGTGCTGGGCTTTAACGTTTTAGACATAAAATAGATAATCTAGCAGCGACAATGTTCATAAGGCTGACAGCTTGTTGACAGAAGCTGTTTCAGAACTTAGCAGAGCTGCTTCTGATGCTGGGAAACCTTTTGCCTGAAGGCAGAGTGGCAAACTGTGTGATGGGTAGAAGGGTTCCTGCACAATGGCTCTGAAAGATGTCAGCCAGGACACTACACAGTGCCTCTGCAGAAGATGATAGACTGGCTGTCTTCCGTCTGCGCAGGAAGTGGAGGTGTTGGTGTGCCTTCTTGGTTGCAGAGTTGGGGTTGAAACAAGGTTTTGGTTGAATTTCATCCTCTTTGTCTCCCATAATTGACCAAACAGGGTCCTAGTAACGCACATTATTAGTGACAAAAAACCGGTGTCCACTGCAAGTTGCAATTTAATGTGTGCTTGTTCAACTGCAGTAAACTGGAGATGAGTTCAGCACAAAGTCAGGCGATAATGCCGTCCCAAACCCCAAGCATCAAACAGCTAGGGGTGAGCTGGCATATCCCCATCAGTTATTCCCATTGTCTGTCTACCCAAAAGTGCCTCTGTCATAATGTCTTTCAACATGCACTATTTCTCTCTGCCTTTTGGCCCATGGAGTCAACGTATCACATTGTCATACGATTACCTTCACAGGGCCAGGATAGTGGCTAGGCTTACCCCCCCAGCCTAAATGTACAGGGTTAATCCCATACTGTGCGTAGCCTAGGTATTGATGAAGACATAGATTGTTAAATCCTGCCTGCTCCTTAATGACATATATCACATTTCTGTTACTGTATGGAACCAGAATGTTACTGAACTTTAATTGGTATTAGGTATCTGCATGGTTTTAATTGCTGTGTAATTGACTAAACGGTGAACAAAATATCTGGCCTAGCCTTTTAACCATGATTTGACAAAGGCCTGAACAGTAATGCAGACCTGAACAGTGTATCATGCTGATCGTTCAGGGAGTTGCTGTACCAAACTTGTAGTAAGCAAAATTTCAGATGCTAAGCGAATGTGTCAGACAGCTAAGCAGCTGATGCCCTACAGGCTCCAAGGTCTAGGTCACAGCTGAGATGTCCTCATCAAACACTGCTGGGCCTGGGGACAAGGGAGATGGAGCAGAAGCACTCTAGGGGGTGGGGGATATGTGATGACCCTGGAGTAGTTATGTAATTATAGCCACGGTCTTGCATGTTTTTTTTTTTCTTTTTGCTTGACTTATGCGCCTCACAATTTGCTTGCGCCTAATTTTATTCGTATGCCATTAATGTCTGGTTTCCAACATTGTAGTCAGTTTATTGGTTGCATGTTGCCGATAGTTATAATATGGTCAACATGCTTTCATGTGAGCACCGTATGTCTAACTGTGTAATGCTTGTGGGGGGGGATTGGTTCTTTTTCTTTCAATATGTGGCAACCCTAAACCTTTTTTAATACCCTACTGACACACTATTGATAGATGACTGACTCTATAAAGTTTGACTCTATGCTCCTCATAGCTAAATACTTATGAATACTTAATACTTAAATACAATTTAAATAAATGCAATTTCTTTAATTCCAGGTAACCGCAATAGAGATGATAAGCATAGACAAGGCTTGTTGTTACCGACACAAACATACCAAGATGCAGATGCATGCATAAATAATGCACAACCTGCAAGTGAATCCTCTTTTTGACAAAAACATATGTCTGAAATAGCTTGGCAGTAGAACCGGCGAGTATCCTTCCTGGTTTAGTTCTGGCAATAGTAAGAAATCATGGGTTTGGCTTCCCAGCTTTTTATCCTCCTCCTCCACCTTCCTATTCAGCCATGGTGTTGTTGCAGTTTGGGACTATAAGAGGGTTGTTTTGTGGTTGCATGGTTGCTGCTCAGCCATGATTAATTCAGACAGGCCTCTGGGGGTGAGCAGCCAGGGAGGGTTACCAAGCCAGGGATCTGGTGTCTACATGCTGCAGAGACGTTGGCTTAGGAAGGTAGATGTAAGAGCGAGCCTGGCTAGAGATCGTCTTGTCACCGATTTTATGCTGTGTCTGTCAATCATGGGGGTTGTCTGCCTTCTCCTTATTGGAGGTGGATGTTAAACAAGGACATAATTGATAGTTGGTTTTAGATTTGGTTTGGTTTGGTTTTGGTTTTAAGGGATGGTGGAGGATGTCCTGGGGATAGCGTCATAGAAGTCGTGGTGACCCTTGTATAACATTACGAAGAACTCTCTGACACAACTTATTTTTTCAAGTCAAAGAATGCTTGAAGCCAAAGGCGGCTGTACTTTTAGCCCTAGGTCCCTCCATCCCTGAAGACCTGAGGTTGCACATTCAAAGCCTGCTTTTGAAACGCGTTTGGACTAGCAATTTTTACTTTTCATCTGTGTTTGGTTACAGATCTGCAGGGTTTGCAGTTTATCCCATAAACCTTTAGAAATGTAATTAATAATTTTACTTTTGAGAAATTTGCTAGAGACATTTCAGTATACATTTAGAGTGCTCTTTAGATCAGCCAATAAAGGTAAATCATTATACATGTTTTCGGTTTGATCAAGAGCTTTCTTAATTTGATCTGTCTGTGGGTCAGAGTCTGCAACCTATTTCTTTGAAGCCTTAATGGCTTCTGTCCAGTTAGCCCTGCTGAAGCTTAACTGATTGAGCCTCCACACTTTGACATTGCTTGACTGTTTATTAGTGCTTCCAAAAAAACAGTAGGGCAAAACCATGAGTGCAGTCGTGATGAAATGAAATCAATCTAAAAGAAGACTTGAGAAGCTCAATGAAAGTAACGGCATCAATATACTCTTGAGAATGATTTATAGGGTGGTTAAGAAGGGGAAATGGCTTGTTTGATGAAGTCATGACCTGTCTTGCATTTTAAGAACTCCTTGAAAGTTCAAGTAGTTACTGGATCTTTCAAAAGCTAGTTTGTCGAAGCATCATTCTAGAGGTGAGTTTGATCAGGCGGTGGAAAAACACAAGACAGCAGATATACCAGCCTGATAAGATTATTGAATGTGTCAAATACACACTGCTAGCCTGTTAACATTGAAGTGTGATTGCTACCATTTTCCAAACTGAAATTTTCCCATGAAGTCTGACATTTTCATCCATAATATTAACAACATCATCACACTTTTTCATTTAGGCCGATTTAAATGACGGGTGCAATGTGCAAAAAAAGAGAGTCGGGAAAAAGGGTGCTATAACTTGAGGAGATTCACACCACATAAACAGACCTTTGCGCATGATTTTCATCCGTGTGGACAGGGCCTCGAAACTGACCCCCCTCAAATCGTAACTTTCGATCTATCCATATAGCTATCGGCCCATCGATCAATCTCTCTTATCAGGTCAAGCCACGGCCCGTTCTGAAGCCTCGTCCTCCGTCATCCTCGGTGTACTCTATCTGCCCGCCGCCAGCTGACTCTGATGGATGGAGATGGGTGGGGCCGCCCCGTCAGGCCAATAAATCAGTTAACGCCCTGTCACAATCAGCGGCCACCGCCATCACCATGCCTCCCGCCTCCCCGCGTTCACACATCAGTCCGTCTGGCTGATGTTCCTCTGACTGCCTGGCCGGCTGGGGAAGGCGGAACGTGCCGGGTGGAGAAGGCAGAGCTAATAATGAACTTAGGCGATCAGTCAATGTCGTTTCATACCCCGTGGCACTGACCTTTTCTAATGGCTACATCAATGATCTCTCGGATTAAAGGTTTGAGTGGATGATTCTGTTGTTACCGATGTCCGCTTACTGCAAACGTTTGACCCTGTATATTTCAGTGTGCTCTTTCTTTTCCAAAGAAGGTCACTGTTTTGTTTGATGGGGTTGTAGGGCTAATGGTGGAGTTTTGTATCTGGGATGGACCACCCCTTTTAATGGCACACGCTGCTATATAATTAGTTTTTTACTTTTGCAGTTAATCTGCTGTTGCTCATTTTAATGGGACAGTTTCTTGCAGATAGTGTTGACCCGATTTACCCCATTCTCGGCACCCAGGCACATCCTGCTTGCCTCTGAACAAAATACTGTTATTTATTGCCTTGAGGATGTTGAAAACACAATTGTTACTTCCTTTATCTCCTTCTTTTGTGCAAAGTTCATAATATAGCTGTATCTGTGGCTGGCAATCAATCACAAATGACAAATATGAAAAGTATCGCTCATTTCAATTATTCCCAGACAAAATGGACATTATATATCTGCGATAGATCACCCATTTCACCTCTATGAGATCACCCATTTCATCTCTATCAGAACGTTTCTCGTTAAATATGACTGGTAAATAATTGTATATCAATTTTGACTTTGAAATATGGACACACTCTGGAATAGAAAAGAGCACACACAGTTACCTCTGTGTGTCCTTACCTTGAACACTGTCAGTCTACTTTCATGATTAAGCCCTGATCCTTCATCACTTTAGT
The DNA here is from genome assembly GCA_900323355.1 of Merlangius merlangus. Taxonomy (NCBI): domain Eukaryota; kingdom Metazoa; phylum Chordata; class Actinopteri; order Gadiformes; family Gadidae; genus Merlangius; species Merlangius merlangus. The sequence goes on along the minus strand of OOFH01074201.1, from coordinate 3,816 downwards.
ACTACACACAAAAGCATGAAAAACATCCACACACAAACAGATCTGCTGCCGATGAATGCACTCCAATGCTACACCACTAATCTAAGTTTCCTTTTGCAGTCGGTTCTATGAAATGTTTCCATTTATTTGTTGTTTACCTATTTCTTACCCAACACCAACTCCTCCACTCTCTCTCCCCACCCGCCTGCAGCTGGTTGGCGGGCAGTTTGACCTGGAGATGAACTTCATCATCCAGGAGTGTGAGAGCATCGTTTGCATGGTGGAGCTCCTCGACCAGTGTGAGCCCACCTGCCAGGCCGAGGTGTGGAGCATCTTCACGGCCATCCTGAAGAAGAGCATCCGTAACCTCCAGGCCTGCACAGACATGGCCCTCATCCAGCTGGTGCTGCAGCGAGTGGCTTCCACCGACAGCATGATCGCAGGTAAAGAGGACCTGTCTTTTCTCCTTGGCAACCAGCGCTTTTTGACGAAACTGGCATCATTAATGCTCGTGATTGGTCGGTTTTGTAGTGCATTTCCAGCAAGGCGTGGTATATCTCTGTGACAATAATAGTTGAATCTAGACATTACCATAATATATGCTTGTGTACATAATGAACAAGTATGGGAAAGGCAACGCATACTTCCGAGAGTATGCTTTCAAAGATAAGGAAATAACGGATTCTCCTAATTCTCCTGAAGGATTGTCTAATCCACTTGTTTTTCAGTTACAGAGTTTTGATGGTTGTTCTTCCGCTTTTTGCTGCTCTATTTATGTTTTGCTAATCAAACTGCTTGAGTCAGTTTTTATTGTTAAATGCTCAAACTCCACTAGCGATGCCATGGTTACGGCCCACGGCAACATTGTGATACTTTTTTAGTACCGTTGTTGTGTATGAGCGCCTCAATTGAAAAGCTGCATACTAGGCCACGATGACAAAATAAAGCTTGATATTAGAACTCTACTTTGAACCAGAATATCAATAAAAGCTTGATATAAGACATTATTGACAATGTAAAAGCCCTATATTAGCAATCAATGCTACAAATAAAAGCCTCATGCTATAGACCACAATAACAAAATAAATGGAGATGAATGTTGCCCATTTATTGTCCTTTTAGAATCAAATTAACTGGATTCAACACATCAAGTTTTTTGTTTTAAATCTGATGTCTTGCTTCTTTTGTCCCAATCCTGGAATGTGTTCCTTAAAACCTCCAGTTTCTGGCTTTCCTTCCATTTATTAAAGGCAAAATCCCTTCCATTGTTCAATGACAATTGAGGGTGATAGATCGGACACTATTACCCTGTGTAGTCTGAAGCAGGTCTTACTCCTACTGTTTCCGTCTACAAATTGGTCTGAATTAATCCTCCTGGGTGCGGCTCAGTGAACATTTGCCTGCCAGAACAGCGTTGGCCCAGAGCGATTGCTCAGTCAAGCTAGAAAAATGGAGTTTGGCTCTAACTAGGTGGATGCAAATACAGATTTTATTCTTTAAGCGCCATGCAGAACCACGCAGGACCCTTTGTCTGTGCATGGACCTGAAAGTGTTCTTTGCCAATGGTATAAACTGGCTCACGTACTGAGGAGACCTTTGGACAGGGGAGGGCTTTTAAGGGGCAGTGCACAGCGGTGCAGCTCTGGTAAAAGCCGTCATTCACTGATGTGCAAGAAGATCCGTCAGCTGTGCTGAGTGCTGCGCAGTGGGAGAAGTCCAGGTCACTGGGTGAAATTAAATGAGCTCCAGAGACATGCAACTAACTGAGAGGCACGTTAAAATCCCCTGATAGTGAAATGGTTTGGTCGATCAGTAAATATACAAGGCCACATGGAGTCATGAGGTCCGCCCCCATGTAATAATTGAGCCATCGCTAGGGCGAAATGTTCTTTTACACCGTCAAATAAATCAACTGAAGCCTATCAGCTGGTCTAACAAAACCTTTTAGTGGTCTTATTATCACGATATTTCACTCGCATGGGGCTCCAAACAAAGGTCGACCAAATTAACCCCCTTAACATCTTTTAATTCCGGCAAAAAACTTGTTCTTGGATCCTCTGTACAAAAACTATAATTGTGAATCGTTGAGGGTAGAGCGTGGGCCGACATATAAACATTAAAGTGCTAAATGTGTTGTTCTGTGTTCTGAAGTAGACGGTGCCTGTTCAGTGAAACTAGTATGCTGGGGTTCGGTTTTGTTAGGGGGAAGGGGGCGCAATGTAATTTCGGTAATTAAGAGTCACTGAATTAAGAATAAAGCATTTTCTCATCTTGGATAAGTTCTCAACAGCTGATTTTGCATACAGTTGCATTTTCTTTTCTTTTTTATTTCTAGAAAAATGACAGAGGTCCGCACCTCGGTTACTCCATAGCTGGCTACGGGAATGAGCTTAATCTGCCTTATGTGCTAGGGCTATTGTTTGACGCTGAAGCCTCACTGTATAGTGGTGCAGGCTACAGACCTGGCTTTGTTTAAAGGCAGGCTCTTCTTATCTCACATCGCTATGCACACCTTTTTTATTAAAAAGTAACTAAACCCCAACCATAATGAAGCCACAGGTTGGACATGGTCTCTGGTCAAAAGAGGACATTCCTAACTGGCCATCTTTTAGGGTACAGAAGTGTCAAATCCAAATAACCGTGGTCTTCCCATAGATTCCTGTGGATGGATTCTTTCGTGTTTTGAGTTGTGGTTTGTGATCCACTATTGTTGGGTGTGGGTGATTTAGGAATATATTTTGTCGGGCTGTGGTCAACCAAATACAATATTGGTCTGCTGCAATTCAACCAACTCTGTGACCAATCGATTGATCGACCACAGTGCATTCTACTCTCCCTCCCTGCTAGCCTAAATATCAGTGTTAGCCAAATCGCTTGGGGCAGAGCTTCAATATAAAAGGGGTTCACACGCCGGACGAGCCAGAGAGCACTGTGTCAAGTAGCGTCGCTATTATATAGACAACACACGTCAGCAATTGTCTGACCAATGAGAATTTGGTCGAACAAGTGCATATCGATCAACCAATCGACCAACCGACCAGAACTGGACAGCCCCAAGATTTTGACAATCACAATCAGAAAGGATCTGGGACACATTGATGAAACACACCGAGTCCTGATCTCTATCCTCTAGTCTCCTCCATAATGAGATCGTACATTTAAGTTGATCCTGAAGAAGAGCTGATAAGCTTCTCTTACGTTCTATATTCTGAATGAACAACACAGTGATTCGACGGATGATTGTTCATTGAGTATTAACCCCCATATTTCCACTGTGTGTGTGTGTGTGTGTCTGTGTGTGTCTGTGTGTGTCTGTGTGTGTCTGTGTGTGTCTGTGTGTGTCTGTGTGTGTCTGTGGGTTGTGCAGACCTGTTGGTGGACATGCTGGGAGTTTTGGCCAGCTACAGCATCACGGTGAAGGAATTGAAGCTGTTTTTCAGTAAACTACAAGGAGAGAGAGGCCAGTGGGTAAGTGACCTTCACGCAGCACAGCACACCATGGTTTTCTACAACCATTCCATGTCTCAGGAAGGCTAGAGGATCATAAACCCTGTCCCTGTGCTGAAATTATAGTATTTTGAAATGCAATTCACTTTATCCGACACTGAGATGTTACACAGTTCTTCCTACGTGGCTGGAACCTAAAATCAATGACATTATAATATTACTTTTCATGATTTTGCTTTTGTTGGCTGAATGTTCCTGAATGTGATGTATTTATTAATTTGTCAACCCGATATAAATGGTTTCATCAACCCATTAATGGACTAATACACTTACCATTGGGATTCGTCTACTCGGGAAATATAGTGGAAGTGACATCTGGGTCAACAGGAG
>OOFH01074174.1:0-15000 GCA_900323355.1 Merlangius merlangus | reverse complement strand
CTCTTGGACAAAAGTGTCAGCTAAATAAATGTATTGTAATGTGCGGTCAGCCTCACTGATGTGGTCGAGGGAGCCGGCGCAGAATTTGCCATAGAAGTTCTTGGCTCCCAGGGCCCGGAGGTCGTGGATAGTGTAGGGCCAGAGGTGAAGCACGTTGTTCCTGGAGAAGGTGTCCCTCTTCTCGATCACCACCACCTTGCAGCCCAGCAGTGCCAGCTCGATGGCGGTCCGCAGGCCGCACGGCCCCCCGCCCACGATCAGACACTGGGGGACCAAGAGGCAGGGGGGGGTCAGAGAGGAGATAGCAGGGTGGGTTGACACGTATGGCACAAAGAAAGACGCAGCAATAATAGCTAATACTTCTTAATGACCCTCACTGTTCCAATCCATCGACATTCGCTGTTTTTTGCATACTATGACATTAAGGCAACAATGTGTGTAAACAGTGTGTATTAGTATATTTGTAAAGTGTCTTGTGCCTTCATTTATTCATTGAAGGATTGTTGACACAGACCATTGTGTTTGTGTGTGTTTTGCATCAAGGGATATTGGCTGATAAGGGTAATTAGAAATGTGAATAAACATAACTGAAGTGCAGCTTTTCACCGACCTGAGACACCAATCTAAAACCGCCAACCGCTATTTTGTTTTACTGATACAATAAACTGCTAGAGCTGCTGCCCCCGGACCTGAACCCGGATTGAAGATGAGGATACAATAAACTAGAGAATAAGAGAGAGAACGACAGAGTGGTTGAGGGAAGGGGAGAGAAAAATAAGGACGAGGAATTGTGGGGAGGAAGCTGGAAGACTTGTCAGGAATGTCTGCAGTTGAGACCCACCCTGCCGATGGCTCGGCTCCAATTCCAAACTTTTCCCAGTCAGAGTTCACTTGAGGAGTGAAAACTTTTCGCTTTAAGAAGAGACGCAATAAGAGGAATACATCTGATACGTCATGTGTATTTATCTGTTCCAATAATGCAGTGTTTCTGAGGCTTTCTGAGTCTCAGATAATGACGGGGCGGTCTTAAGAAGGAACTCCCTACTTGGGTCTCCTTATCAGTAGGGTACAAGCCTCTGGCCTTCCTCTTGGGGGGGGTTCTTACAACTTATCTTGAAGAGATGTCATTCTTCTACCACACCAAACATCCTGACCACAAATGCCTCTCCAAACCATTAGAAATGAAGTGCTGTGCTGCTTTAGCAAATCAGGATTATGTCCAAAAGAGAGCTCAGAAACCACAAACCAAACCCACCCTGGTCATACATAAATAACATTTGTTTTTGTTGTCGCAGGCAAAGCGATTAAATGTAGGCCTTTCCCAAATGCACAGTATGACAAACTCTGGATAATGGTGCTGTATGTGTGAACACAAATGTCAGAGACCGCCCCTCTGGAGTTAAACCTACCAGGCCCTTAGCGTAAAATCAGAAGAATCCGAGAGGGGGAGAATGTGGGTGTTGCTGATGTGTTGATGACGTTTTTATCATGCGACTGGCGTGGAATGGGAGTGAATCTGCTTTGTACTATTTTCTTCTTGCCTGTAGCTTCTTCCAGCTTCTTCAGCTTTCTATTAATATTGTGGATATATCTAAATAAATGCAAAAAAGAATAAGAATTACAGAGTTGGTAGCCATCTCCGATGTGTTGTAAGCAAAACACTGCTGCATATTTTTTGTGTCACTTCCTGCCTCCTACACCCTCTACGAAGGTGCCTCCTACACCCTCTACCCAGGTGCCTCCTACACCCTCTACCAAGGTGCCTCCTATCGCCCTAAGCACACAGTAAACAGAGTATTTCCAACATGTGTGAAGACGCCTGATGCGGCTTATTTCCTGTTGTGTGTTGCATGTGTGAAAGGGCAAGGGCAAATCCGGACCAGATTCACCAGTGTTAAGCCGTAGTTGTTGTGTGAAAGCCATAATAGGCATTGTAAGGCCAGACAGTTTACATTCAAATAATAGTATAGATGGTTTCGGAATTGCCTTCTATAGGCGCCATCATTTTTTGTATATTTTTGGAACCAGTTGCGGAAAAGAAAAATACAGAATTTATACCATTTTTTCATGGAATTAGAATGGGGATGGGGGTTTCGGTATCCAACCACAACAAACCATTTATAAGCTATGACAGAAACTAAACTCTTGTCACTTTCGCCAGGGCTTAACTAACAGTAGAAGCAAAAGGGACCCAGACTCACAGAGACACCATTGATCTTATGGTCTTAAAAGGGTCTTCCTTACCTTGGTGCCTTGGCAGGCTTCGCCGTGGTTATAAACCTTCTGTCCGGCCCTCTTGTCAAGTTTGGTCCACAGACTTTTGACCTTCCAGGAGCTGATGGCTGCCTTCAAGCGGCTGTAGAAATGTGTGTAGTCCAGCGGGTCCAGATCCATCTGCCTGCAGAGGATGCTAAATGCCTGCAGTGTCCCCTTGCAGGTGGTCGCTTGGACAAATGTCTCAAACAGCTGGCCAGCCTGCACCGTACGTTCATCCTCCGTCTCGCCCATCCTCCCAGGGAGGTGAGGTGCCTCTCCTCAGTCCTCACTTTGGTTGCCTCTTTTTCGTGAGTCTTACCGACTATCTCAACCAAGTATCAACTGAGAGCCTGGCTTAACCTGCTTCTGGATTTCATGGCCTTTTGATTCTAAGAAAAGAAAGAGGGAAAAGAAGGCTTTAGAAATAGAGTGGAAGTTACCATAGAATAGCATTCATTGCTTGTATTTCGTTTTATAAAGGCGATAACCAAGTGAAATATCACACCCCATAGCAAACAAAATAAAATCCCATTAATAGGTTACAAAGGGACTTTATAACCATTGTGCTATAAAACAGTCATCCCCAGTCAGTTCACGGAAACACGTGGTTAATTTTTCACTCCACATACCCTTCCAGCATGCTTCAACAATGTTGTGGAAAACTCTGAAATCGTATCAAGGGGAGTTCGCATTCCATATGAGAGGAATGCACGTAACACACACTGGAAATAAACCGCTGAGGTCGCCCTGGTTGGCGTCCAGAGCACCCTGTCTGTTGTGTTCTATATGTAGGATCCATGGGCACACAGGGTCTACTGGTTATGCCACAAATATGGACCTTATCAGCCATTATCTCTGCACAGGCGTCTTGCTTATATCCTTGGGTTCAAATGTTGATTTGGCTGGACATATCTTGTTCTCCAGAAAAGGGTTGCTCTGGCTTCACTGAATGCCTGATATGATAATAAACAAGCTGCACAAATGGAAGGATTTCAGCAGAGTGGTCACATGTGGGAAGGAACATGTAATGCAGCCCTGTGGGTACATGCATTATCTTAAAACGCACACTATCAGCTTTCCCATGGATCACTTCCAGTAGGCACACAGATACCCAAACACAATTGGATGAAGTTCATGTCCTTCAGTAACTGTTATGAGAACTGATGATATGATAACCTGATCTCCCACTGAGCAGGTATTAAAGCATAGATGCACTCTGAAAACACAACACTAAACAATAACAATAACTGTCGAATAGCACTGAATAGAAGAAAGAATTAGAATTTAATGTGAGCTGCTTCACAGTGTGTGGGATTTAATGTTTAGGTGATAGTGCTGTGCTTAGAGTACACAGAATCATCAGCTACAGTGAATCATTGCATTTACATTATTACCAATGTCTCTACAGTGTGCATCTCAACTGACTGCTCCATCATTCTGTTTCAGGCGCAATCTGCACCAAGAGTGGCCCATGGGGGGATCAGATCTCAGCCAACTAACATAGCTTGGCAGCAAACACTAACCTCTCAATTTCTACACCCACACTAACTGCAAACCACGCACACCCGTGCACACTACTTGAAGTCTGTCTCAGTTTTCGTACATAGTTTCCAAACTCTTTCAGTTATCTTGAAGACCTAGGGGACATATAGGGCGGCTAGGTTAGTAGTAAACAATAGGTCTTTCGTCCAGGAAAAATAAAAAATACACGTTAATGAACTTGCAGTACCAAAAACACGATTTTTGTCTGAACAAGGTAACAAGGTTAGAAAATGTCTTTCAATACTCTTCCCATGGACTCCAAGATTCAATATTTCCAAGCTTCCTTGGGATTTGATACAAAATTCAGAAGACCTCATGATCCACCCCCTTCCCATTGAAATTGGTTATGCGGTTGGGCAAATTTCTTCACTTGTACGGTAGAGTAACTACATATACTATGTCTTATATTGCACACACTTCACTCTGCAGGAGTTAAATATAAACAAAATATAACCAAGTATTCAGTGTACACATCCTATGAAAGTCACTGTATGCCAGTTATGACCTCATTTATAACCACAACAAAGCCCCAGCAGGTCAAGTGTTGTTGGTAATAAGGGCCCTGGCCTGAAGCCCTTCGAGACAGTGATGTGAAGAATATTACTTTTTCTTGATCTTAATTTTATATCTTTATAAAGGTCAGGTAAGGTACAGAGGCCCGGCCCCAGGAGAGGGGAAAACGGTGCAATGCCCCCTCAGCTAAATATTGTACTCCCTAAGTTTGGTATTAATTAGGGATGCACTGATGTATCGGACGAACATCGGTAAGGTCTTCGGCGGACTATTTCTCTGCTGAGCAACACTACGAATGCCGGTAACAAATAAATTGTAAAAAGACAGAAGCTATTTTTCTGGTCATAGTTTCCATATGCTAATGACATGTCTAGTTCACTGTCATGCAGGCTGTGTTCAGTAAAATAAATAAAGTTCTGTTTTCGGCGCCTATCTGCCAAGCCCAGGTTGAAATAATTTTGATGTTGAATATTGAATGTTGATGGCACAGTTCTTGAAATATACAGATTAATCCCATACAAATCATAAAAGCCTCTCCCTGTGTCATTGTGTGTGCCTGTAGGCCTATATGAGGTGCGTGTCTGCGTGTGTGTGCGGGGGTTTGGGTTTGTTTCCCTGATACAAAAGGGGGAATAAATAACAACAAAAAAAACAATGGTATCGGCATCGGCTATCAGCCAAATTGTTATTTTAAGTTTTAATCGTATCGGCCCAGAATGTCATAATCGGTGCATAGTATCCAAATTTCCTACGACACTAAAGCACTATCTAAAAAAAGGTAGGCTGCACAGAGTTGGTCCAGCACAAAATATGGAACTTGCAAAGAGTGGACTGTATTGTAATGGATTTACTGTATAGGGTGTGTCTAACTCATTAGAAGAAACTAGTTCTGGGGAGTAAGTAATGTGTTGACAAGAATGAAACGATAAAGGAGGAGGTTTGTAGGTCAGCCTGAGGGAAAGGCAGAGCCTAGTATACCCAAAAGGTTAATTCTGTGGTATTGTACCACAAGGGTACAGACGTCAGCTAACCTAACACCAGTACACAGTTGTGTTATGAAAATATAAAAGGCAAGGCATATGATAAGGTTTGTTTACAAGTCATAACATATAATAAATGCAGTAAGTTCAACCAAAAAATGATAAAAGTAAAAAGGTAGAGGTCAGACAAATGTGTTTTGTTTAACAATTTAGTTTGATGAGGGCAATGGTCATTAAAAGTCTCTTGCATGTATGTGTGGTTTTAATCTGATTAATCAGTCTAGAGCAGTCTAGTTCCTGATTATATGCCAGAATTTTTTTTCTGGACCAACAACAATAAGATAACCTTCCAATAAACATATGCACTGTCAAATGTTTCTGTATAAACTGTTTAAGACTAATAACAATTAGGCTAATTTATTTGAATATTAAAACGTACAATAACATACAACAAACATACAATAGTCACATTAATCTGAGGCCTCAGATGGAGTTGTCCTGCGTCGTCGCAAGGAGAAGTCCAATGCATTGGCAAAAGCAAGCACTTCTTATACAGTGGCAAAGTTATCAGAAATGCTCAGAAAAGAGAACAGCTCTGCGCCCCAGTAAAACGTTGTATTGGTTTACAAGATGGCGGTCAACAATTGATGAAACTCCTGATGATATGTGATGGACAGATCCATATGTTGTTTCCTTTTCGTCATCTAAGCTTTGTCTCCCATTCCTTGCACTGTCTAGCCGCCCTACCTGTTCCCACTGTTATCTATCGTTAACCTTCTAGCCTGGGGCAAGAAGGTTATATACACTAGCATTATTTTATTTGATCATTGACAATTGCAATGTGTGGCGACGTATCTTATTATCTTATCAGTTGGAGACCTTGATCTCCGACAACCCAAAGGGCCAAAGGAACACTCAACAAATGGCAGTTAGAAAACTGAATGGAAAATATAATTTTCCCATTACACTCTCTGATGTTAAACAACATCAGTGGTTGCTTTTCAAGTTATTAAATTGATTAAAGAATGCCAAGCAATACAGGTTATCGGACCTGTCTCTGAAATAGCAAAAGATAATTTTCCAATGATTTACTGTAGTCATCTGTCAAGCAGCATGCCCTGTGTACAGCACTGTATCTTAAGTTGTGAGACACCTAATTTTCATTCAACACTTTAAAGGTTCAACACGTTTTTAACAGAGACTAAAGCCAAGCGTCCTGTTAATCTTTATTTACGTCCCGGTATTGACAGTATAACATGAACTGGGTATTAAATTAAGCCTTGAAAAAAGCTGACTATTTCTTCCAAATCATTTTGGGGTCTATTTGACCCCAGCATTTCTGCTTCAAAGAACCAAACAGTGTCACAGGATAAATGTAACTTATGAACAATAGCTGGAAGACATTAACGGTCATACTCAAAGACATCTAACATTACCTCTGTCCCTATGATGAAACAGGCTGTTTAATTGTGAGGTGCCAAGAAAGAGGCAACTTCACTCTCTTTAGATGGCTAGATTAAAGATGAAATGTTTGCCAGAATTTGTAAATAGGCTAGAATTGGTTAAACAAAGCTGAATAACGATTCATAAATAGCCTTAGGCTGATGTAGTCCACATGTTTGCAGTCCTACAGGTTCCTACGCCTATCACACTTACAAGATCTGTTCAACCATTGAACGCACAAGATCTTTTCAGCCCTGCAAGAACATACTAACATGCAAATATTGATACATTCTTTTGAAAGTATGCCTGAAACTGTACTCGGCAATGGTACAGCCACTTCCTCATCGGAAACGCACACCTGCTTAGATAATTAGCATGAGATGCAAATATTAGAGTACATACAAATCTTCCAGAGGAGTACAATTCAAATCAATGTAAAACAGTAAGGATTATAGTCAATAGTTTCTGATTAGTTATGTTCAAATCCATAAAAAATGTTTATTAATTGTAATGAAGTGATTATCAAACCCCCTCTGTACAAAGATTTCACTTGGTTTAAACCAAGAACTAAAAGAAAACAAGCTACATACTTGGAGCTACAAACAGACATGTGATATTAAGATTATTTAAAACCGATTTTGTGTTTGCCGTGGCCAGATGCAGAGACAAATTTTCCCAAATGAAGACCAGTTATGACCTGAAATAAAACAAAACTCCCATGGCAGTCACAATTCATTATGATTATCGTTTTGTCTTCAGTTGATACAAAGTCAGATATAGTTAGCACATGATAGCACATGAAATGATAAATAAAATAACCACATCACACCAGTCTCAGGCTTGCATGGGTAAAGAAAATAGCCAAGTAGGGTTAGAGACAATATGATTAAATAGGAGAGGTTCTTCTCTCCAATGTGACCAATAACCAATAACATCCCATTCATAATCCGGTAAACCTATTAAGAATAAGCAAAGCTACAGGCCAGCTTTGGCCAGAGAGTTTACTCATGGCTGCAATGCATCAAGCCCTCCATTGGTTCTGGAGTAGATCTGGTGAATCTTAAGTGTTACCCGATACCTGCATACTCCATATCTTTGCTAGAACAATCCACAGCTTGGTTAAGCAGGACCTTTTCGCAGAACAAGCCCAGAGGAAGTATGGTTTAACTGGTACCGTTGCTGAAACTTAATGTATTGCTGAGAATATATTAGAAAGCTTGATATAAACCAAACTGGTTTATAGTGTTGCTTGTGGGCTTAGCCACCATCCTTATAGTATTAACCACCACAGTGTAGCAAAGAAGTTTGGAGCTGGCTTTAGCCATAGGCTAGTTAATGGTGTTGGGTCATGACAACAAAGCAATCAGGTTTCTCCTTTGTAATGGCCAAAATGTTTGGATAGAGAGTCAAGTTATAATAAGAGGTAGTCCAATACATATTTTGTTGATAATTCTTGATAATTCCCCATAGACCTTGTAGTTGGTATGTAAAGATATGAATCGCTATATTGGTCAGTAATGATACCACCATTAGATAAAGAGAATAGAGAAAATTGACTGTTTCCATTGTTGAAAATCCATCCACTCCCACCCAAGGGCTTAAAAAAGTACATAGGCTAAATGTCTGTGGGCTTGGTTTAGATTTAACTTAAGAACCTCTGCATTATTGGATGGGATTTGAGTCATGCGTCTTCAGGATTTTAAAGACAAACAGGCATGAGGTCAGGGCAGAGCAGAGAAATAAAAGTGACGTAATGGCCTTCCATTTGAATGCCAATTAATTTGGTTGATAAGTCCATAAAAAAAGTAATCCAGATTCAAGAACTGTGTGAGGCTGCTTAAATTGGTAGATGCTGTAAAACACTGAATATTGCAACAATGTTTCCTAATGTATTGTGGACAGGTTCAGGCAGAGCATTTAATTTTCAGTTAGTTATTTAATTCATTTTGGAAGCACCAACCATTGCAATTGTGTACACAAATTATATATGAAGTGAACTGAAGTCAATCTTTGGATAATGAACTGCTACCACATGTGGTGGTTAACAGTGGGGACATGCTGAAGCTTAAAGTGGGGACACTGGCCTCCCTAGTGTATTTCTGTCTGCCCCCTCCGTCATACGTTCTATCATGTCCCTGACTCCCACTCGCTCACCCCCTTATAAGTCTGCCAGTTATTCCAGGAAGTGGCGGCTTGTGTGACGTTGTTGCTGATGAGGAATATACTTTCAATTTAAATATCTCCAAATTTGTTAATAGAAACAAAGAAATCAAAGTCAGCAGGATAATAGTAAATTATTGTCATCATACATATTCCGCTTCCATCTGAATATAGTTAGGCCTAAATGCCTATACATTTCCAGCTTATAAGGCTTCTGTGTCAGTTTATTTAATCGTGTGTCAGTTTAATTAAACGTGGTTAAGCCCTTCTTGCAGATCATAAGGTAAACGTTTATCATTCAACTCAAACCTTACACTACAACAAACGACAAAGCATTGGGCCTCATGCATGGATTTTAGAAACCACCTGCTAGACACCATGCCTGCGAATGAGATGACCATTGTCAACATCATGAAATCAGAAGCTCACATGCATTACATGCTGCCTCTGTGTGATGGGGAAAACTTTGACTGTACGCATTACTTTCAATGTTGTGGGCACATTCCAATTCAAATTATAGGACATTCATATTAAGCAAAACATGGGAAATGTAACCTACATTTGACCCAATTAAACCAGTTTCCCTTAAAGTACGGTAGGCTATCGCTTAGAAATATTTATTTTGGACATGCCTCCTCCACCTAGCTTAAGCTTCACTGAGGGTAACTTCCACCAAACATTGCACTGTCTAAAACGCTAACGTTAAATAGACGTTGTCCTTAAGTAACTTTGCTAAATAATTAAACAACCCACAACATGTAACCTTAATAATACTACGATTCTACAATAATGCCAACAAACGGCCAATCACAGACAGGCAGCCCCGTTTCCATCAAATCCACGATGTATAAGCAGGACCTACTCGTCAATTTGGCTTTTAAGAAACATAAGCTTCGTAATGTTAATCGAATGGCCACACATTCACAAATATGAGTCAAATCCGCCTCCAGTCTACTTACACATAAGTGTCAATTTTGTAATCCTCAAAATGATAGCTCTCGGGTTGAGGACACCGTTGTTGTCTTTAGGAACATATTGAGTCGGTGTGTACTGATAAAAGCCGGTGGATATCCCGGTGTTGGGCCGCTCCTGACAGCTCACATGACGGTCACTTGGACCCCTTCAAGTGCAACTAGCTAACCACACCGGAGCGCCGCTGGAAGGCGGTGCTACCTAGATTAGGCTACTCCAACGACATCCAATGGGATACATTTGGGAATATCAATGTTGTATAACGCGACTTATTGTTTCAATGGGCGTCAACGGGGAAATCATTTTAGGGGACAAGGACGGGAACAAGCAGGACAACATGATGCACAGGAAAATACCTGTGGATGGAATCTCGTAAATGAACCGACGACCTGTGGCTCCCACTTAAATAGTTTAAAAAAGGTTTCTTATATAGGCCTAAGCCTAATCGTAGCCTAAATGCATCAGGCTTAATGTATATGATTAATAGTGTGCTAATTTCTATCTCTGTCTAGACCGACTATTTTCTATTTCGTTCAGTTCATTCCTCTTTCTGTCTCACGTTTCACGGTAGTCCATTTACTGCTCCGTGGCAGCTGTCCACTGGGAGCCAGGGCCGTGCCTGGTATCAACTTCAACGATGCATAGTAAACGTCAACAAGTGACTCAAAACCTTCGACCATTTAACTACTATCCTTTCCTGCGCTGGGAGTTACGTGCGTGCAAACCATCCAGTTGGTAGCATCAACAGAAAACATAAATATAAATGGTCAAAAGTATAGCCTACGTGGGTGGTCCAGACGCATGTACGAAAATGTATATTTTTGCCTATGAATGTGTGGGTCCGAACGGTCTTAGCCACGCGGTTGTCTGAAAAATAAATTAGTGAACGCCACCATCTAGTGGTAATGATATGAAATCACATTTTCTTTTTTTAAGGTTATAACTAGACAGACGCTGGAAAATAGAATTAGACAGTTTCTTTCGATTAGATAATGTAGTCCTAAAGTAATTACCAATACTTTAGCATTTTAATGGGGCAAAACATGTATCATAGCTATAACGAGAACTTAATATTAATCTTTGGGGAAATGTCAGATTATATTAGCTATTAAAGAGGGTGAATTGAGACTAGGCTATTTAAGTTCACAAACTATACATTTATTTCCTAGAAAACCAAGGCACTTTCATTCCTTTGTCAAGCCATTCATCTTGAAAGTTTCTGGTTTAATTTTGATTTCCCCCTTCTCTTCCCCCCAGACTTTTCCAAATAAAAAACGTTGTTCAGCTGTGTCCGGCTGTGAGCTCTGCGTCATGCGTCAGGCAGCTCTCTACCCTCGGCGCTCTTTCTTTATCCTGCTCTAGTACGAAACACAACGTCCCGCTGCTGTTTGGAAAATGCAGTCGGTTGTGTTGCTTCTGAATTTGGGCTTTTCTTTGCTTGTGGCTGGAGGAAGCGTCGAGGATGCCGTGGAGCGTGGACCAGTGAGTCTGAATGACATGTTTCGAGAGGTGGAGATGCTGATGGAGGACACACAACAGATGTTGGAGGAGGCTGTAGATCAGGTCAGAGATATTTGGGCTAAAATAGCTTAATTTATAGACTTTTACACAATTAGATTATAGACTGTGACAAAACACACGTGTGTAGACTTCATTTCCTCCAGAGCTAAACTTAATTTCTTTTGAACACATGCAAACCCTCAGATATCTACGGAGAGTGCCAAATCATCCCTATCGTCACTGGCTCTACCCGGTACCTTTCACAACTACACTTTTACAAACGACAAGGTACGTAGGACTTAATAAATCCATAATAAAATATAAGGATATGAATCATCTTTACTAAAAAGTGGGCATAGGCTAAACATAAAGTTGGAACAAAATAAGTTGCAGAGATGCTGAAGTTTCTGATGTTCATCCAACAATGATGATAGGTCTATGGTAGTGTAGTGCATAACTATCATATGAAACAAACAAAAAAATACTACCTAGAAGAAAAGGGAGACAGCATTGACTTGTTGCTTTTCGCCATCTTGCGGTGACATATTTTTCGTCACCGCACCATCTGTGTCTAGACCTACTCTAAACTAGGCTATATGATTGCAGCAATCAAATACATTGTAACACATGAAAAAGGTTACGTCATTTTCTTTCAAATTGTCAATAAATCCACTATAGACAAGACACAAAACATTCAGTCAATCCACACTTAACACATAAATGTGTAGTGTTGTAGGCTACTATGCTTTATACCGCACATTTGAAGCTAATTATATCTGTAAATGTTTACTTTCATATATGTTCCATGTATTTTTTATAATTTTTTATCATTTATTTTTTTAAATAAAAATAATTAAATAATTACTAATTTTCCTTCTGTAGGAAAGTAATAACGGCACAAGAGAGTCTCACCTTTCACGTGCCCATGTGGAGATCTCCAGCCAGTGGAACAATGTCGACCATGTGAGTTTTAATGAACAGTCTGTCTTTTCAGTCTCAGTCAAAGCCCTGTGTAATGATCTGTGTTTCTCTTCAGCTCATTTAGTAGCTGCACTTTTAACACAGAGAATGAAACACATTTGTTTACTGTAATATTACTTCAGACATCAAGCTTTTAAGTGACATTTTTGGCCAAGGAAAATTGTAAACAGTAATAACACATATTGTATAATGTAATATACAACATTAACAAGTTGTTTGAGAATCTAACAGCATATGCCAATCTAATAGCCTGACTCAAAAATGACCATAACCACTGTTTATGTATCATATGAAAACAAATATCCAACTGCCCTAGTTTCAGAGCCAATGTTTCCCTTCCATTCCATTGTTTTCCATAGCTAATCGGGTCTACTTATGATGTAAACTGTTAAAGCTGTTTTGTCAAACAAGAGGCTAGCAGAGTTAATCCTTTCAGTTATATTTCAGTAACATTTCCATTGGCAATACGTCCATTGGATGCTTTTCCTGTCTAATGCTACACTTAACTCAATGACAATTTAATAAAGTCATAATACAGCAGTTCTCGTTGTCCTTGGCTTGAGGATACTGACATTAAGAGCTGGAATACTTTCTGTGGCTTTATTTAACCCAAGCAACGTCTTACAAGGGTGAGATCATCCTGAACAGTCAGACCAACCTTATACTTATCATAGTATATGGAACCAAGAAAAGACCAGTATGGCTTCAGGTCATGATTTTTCCCTGCTGCATGTGTTGCTATTCCAACGTTTTTACAGCACTGTTAATACCATGTTCTTTCCTGGCAGTCTTGCGAAGTGTAGCTTCATTAATAGAGCAGGCTCTTGCTTATAGAACCAACCCAGGGATGAGACGGAACAGGCATAGACTAGACGGGAAAGTCTGTAGAAAATGACTAAATCAGTTGGCATACCTGAGCCTGTTTGTCGTTGACTTGTAAAGTCTGCAAACAAAAGTACATTGTTCAGTTTCATGGCCCTCAAAGACAAGTTTATGCAAATTTGAAATGATCCATAATTTTTTATTCTTTATACTGGCACGGAAATGTATGTTTTTGGAGGCAGTAGAAGCGATTTTCTCCTATGAAGTGGAGGAGATGGAATTTAAACAATGACTACTGAACTTCAGAGATTAATAGCAGCTGCTGTCTTATAAAGTTGACTCACAAGCAGAGGGGTTTCCGTGGCCTACAAGTCTGCAGTGTTTTGTGTTTACCTCAATGATATGTTATCTTGACATCAGAAAAATGCATCAGAACCCTGTGTTTTTTGTTATTTCGAATAGTACTATATTCAACTATTTATAGCAAAGATTAAAAAAGCTGAAAACGAGAAGGCACTGCCTGCAATTCAGTAGACTTGAATTTTTACTAACAGGATGAAATGAACACTGACTAGACTTTAATGGAGACAACTGTGAGACAACTCATTGTCTCACAGACAACTGTGAGACACTGAGAAAAAGAGGAAAATCAAAGGAGACAGAGAAATTTAGTTCTCAAATGTCTCCTTTCTAGACTAGACATGTCAACGAGAAGAGGGTGTGTGTGTGTGGGTGGGGGGGAGGTGTTTATCGAACTGTTTATCCAAGTTTATGTGCATGGGTGTGGTTTTCCCCGGTCCTTGGAAGACTGCCATGGCATGAACACACACACCCCTTAGTCACTCACCAGGGAACTAATTATGTAATAAGCCATAGAGTTCAGGAGATGGCTTGGCTGCTGTGGTAAGCAGATGATGGACTTTAACAGACTGTACTATCTCAATCTTGCTGCCTAAGCTTTGATTCGGTTAGGACTGAGGGAATTCAGTGTTCCTACTCCCAGGAGACAGAGGAGAGATAATTCTAAACTTACAAAGCCTGGTTGTGGCAGGAACTACTTTCATAGACCGAAATTCAGGACATGGTTTACAACTCATCATTTCAGTAATCCTGTAATACAAGTAAGACTATACTGATTAGATGTAATTAAAAAAATATTTAATGGATTTACACACTTCATGTTTCTGTTTTAAAAATCCAATATTTGACTATACAAGTAATGTATTAAAAAATGTTTTATTGATTTGCTATTTAGTTCTGATCTAATTAACAAATGAATGATTAAATATAGAAAACTTCATTTAAATATGGTTCAACCTATTTCCTATTTGCAACCAGTTTGCACGTTAATGCAAGATTGGAAGTATTGCAAATGATATAGATAAGATCAGGGAACAAGGACACAGGGAAAGACAACACAAGGAGGTTGAAATAACCTGCTCTGTGACCCACTCTTAGCCAACTGGCATTTTGGACTTCACATACATTGTGGTGTTTATTTGGTTGATTTAGTTTAGTAGTTTATGATGGCCTAAGGTTGTATCATCGTTCTCTCCAGGAGTGCATGATAGATGAAGACTGTGGCGACACGAGATACTGCTTCTATGAGATTGAAAAGTCCAAGTGTCTTCCATGCATCCCAACTGACATGGTGAGTATATGGCATGCAGCATTTTAAAATGAGTGAGATTGGTATGTATCTAGTGGATATAGGAGACATAATACTGTGTGTGTGTGTGTGTGTGTGTGTGTGTGTGTGTGTGTGTGTGTGTGTGTGTGTGTGTGTGTGTGTGTGTGTGTGTGTGTGTGTGTGTGTGTGTGTGTGTCTGTG
>OOFH01074172.1:0-14753 GCA_900323355.1 Merlangius merlangus | reverse complement strand
TATAAAAAACTAACTTGGCGGGAGAATGTGCGCATCCCTAAGCAAACTCTGACCCATGCGTACGCATGGTTTGGAGGAAAAGGCGAAATGGCGACACAGATGGTGTGGTGGTGAACTGAAGTCAGACTGAAGAAATTAGAGGGAGTAGAAGAACGATTATGTTTTATCATCCCCCTTCATAAGTTGATTTCAACCCGTATCATGTGTTATTATAGTAAGGCCTAATCAGAAAATTTTAGCCAACTGCGTTATTTCTCAGTTTAGCTCCAGAAACATCTCCTTAAAATCGAAATTAAAATTAAAATTCTCTATAGGCCTATTTAATCCCGTCACTCAATACTGTCCACTCCCGGATCGCAGGAGGAGGAGAGGACGGCGCGACTGCATGGAAGCATCTGTCCAGCATGTGTCAATAACATAATAATTTTATGAGACACTAAACACATAATCATAATCAAATGTCAATTAAATCCCAAGTGTGGAAAATCAAGCCACACCCTCATCACAATCGTTATATTATAGTCCGTTCCTCTTGATGCTTTTCATGACAAATCAGGCATTCAAAATAGTTATATTCAAGAACATTTTACGTGGCGGGTGATTACAAACGAGCTGATCTCGGTCAGTCTTATTACCGTAACCCTAGAAATACAGCGGTGAGCCCAGTGCGTAATGCTGCACCATGGCACTGCTGGAGGACCATGCAAATGGCATGATGCGGAGGGAGAGGGTCTTCAGGGACCATAACGATTTATTGTCCCATGATGATGACTGGCTAATGAGCCGTTTTAGATTCCCTAGAGCTATGCTCTTGGATCTATGTGCTGAACTGGGTCCAGCAAAAGGGCAACACGTAGGAACCACGCAATCCCGGTTCAGACGCAGGTCCTCACCACTTTGGGGTTCCTGGTATACCACCAGTAACATTTGAGCAATTAAACGTGTGCTGTGCGTGAGGAAATAAAAATGTACCTTTATGTCGGACCATTTTTTTTTTCAATTCAGCTACTGTACTGTACCACTGACAGCGTTCGCTGCCGCAGCAACATTGCCACTGATTCTTTTTTTTTTTTAATGTTGGTCAATGGTGATGATCCCGATCCCGTGACCGCCGAACAAAATTTCTTTTCGGGCCTCCACCTCACCCACAAGTGTCTCCACCTCAACCTCCGTGAAGTTTCTTTTTTTGGCTTTTCTCTGTCCTGCCATTGTTTCCAACAAGACATAATACCGGCATCTGAGTCTGTTTTATATGCAGATCGCATTCATGAGGTCATTTGCATTGACCATTTATGGTTAAAAAGGGGCGTGTAGAGGGCGGAACGTGAAGCTGATTCAGCTGCGCACAATTGTAGTCAGTATGTGATTTATAAAGCAAAGAATGCGTACAGGTGTGCGTACGCAGTGTTTTATAAATCCGAATATTTTTTGGCGCACGCAAAACTTGGCTTCTGGGCGTACGCACATTTTTAGTAACGATCCCACGCAGAGTTTTATAAATGAGACCCCTGGCCTTTTGTCATATAGGCATAAAGCTGAAGTTACATTACATGTTTAGTGTAAATTTGTTTAGTGTAAAACTCTCTTGTTTTTACACTACCAAATATGCCCGTCTTATGCACGCCTTTTTTCCGGAATGGTCTGCGTGTTTTTTCACTGCCTGAGGTTAATCACCGGCTTGAGCTAGCTCCCCAATTTCCCGTTCCGGACCCTACACACATTGGCGGTTTCATTCTGATGTAAATGCCATTAGACGGCTCCGCGGTTCCAGGGGCGGGATTTGGGTAGGCGTGTTGTTGTTTTGTCAAGACAGAGACAACACAGGGATATCAACATGAGTAGTTCTAACTGGAGAGACAGTGAAAACCGCGAGCTGCTGATCATGTGAGAGATGGTGATGCAGTCGCATTAAACAAAGACAGGGAAAGATTGTACGATCTACGATAAAATGTTTTTTATCCAGAGGATAAAAAACAAGTGGTCAGCAAAATAAAAAATATGTTGGCGTTTTTGCATTTGGAAGTAGCCTAGGTAATTGCGTTTTTAGCCTTCACTCAAATGTATACTCATTCTTGTATGCAAGTCTTTTGAATCAAAATAAAATACATTTGTTGTATGCAAATTATTCTAAAGAGGTCTACTCTCTGTGCGCAGCCCCGCCTTCTCCAGTCTCCAAGAAAGCCTGCTCCGTGATGACCGGGATTTTACCCCCTCAGTTTTACACAGGCAAGGCAGTGAAATTGCCGGGCGTGCCAAGCCGCGACGAACCAGCTTGGCAGTGTAAAAAGGCCTTCTCTCTCTCTCTTTCTCGCTCTCTCTTAGCCTGGTTAGTGTTTCATTGGTAGTGTTCCTACAAAGCTCTAGCCTTTTGTCATATGGAGAGCTGAAATTAATTTACATTTTTAGTGTCAATTTGTTTGAAATTACATGAAATTACATTTTTTATTGTAACATTGTTGTATGCATTGGTGATGAACAATACACATAATGAAGCAACTTGTGATGAAATGTTTTGAGAGTGCATCTCTTAAAACTAGATTCTGAAGGACGTAATTGTATTTTCAGTACTCGACCCACCACTGGTAGCCTGCTAATAAATCCAATGAAAAAGAATAATGCGACACACTAAACAAAGAGCAACAATGTAGGAAGTAGAAGAAGGACGGCAAACTTTTGCGCGACACTTTCTTCAATAAACGAAGCTTTCGCCGTTGTCCAGAAATACCTTGCGGGCACTGTGTTTGTTTGTTTGTTATTATCCCCCATAATGCAGAGCGTATATCATGTTAACATAATATAACAATAACATAACACAGAGCGTATATCATTGATTGATTGATTGATAATACTTTAATAACCCCAGGGGGAAATTATTTTTGTCACGAACTCCAGATATACATACACAAATATTAAGCATAAAATATAATAACCAGTTGTGTTTTGATTGTATTTATTTACAATCGTGTTAACTTTAAGAGACACTATTACTGATTACTTTTTGTGAAAGTTACATTACTAATTGGGTTTTATTGTTAAATTCAAGACAGAGAAAGGCAGTGCAAGAAGCCATGACATTTGGTGGTTCACTTTGGTAAATACGAATAAGTTTGAAAGTGCTCTTTCCTTGTTCAGCTAAAATCTGTTTTATTTTTAGGTTACAATGTGAACGACAATGTACAATTACTTGCTGTGTCAAATATCCTGGCACAATTTAGTAAAGAATAGGTTATTTTCGCATTGCAGTGACACGTTTTTCTTTTCAGTGTAGAATTCTGTTCTTTTTTACACCTCACACATCACACATATACACAAAAATATATCCAATGCTTGGATATCAATAAGCTAATGTTGCAGCTGAAATGTTCAAGTTCACAAGACATGATGTGATATAAGCACAGCAAATGTTTTTCTCCCAACATGTCAGTAGAACTACCCAGAAGTGCTTGTCTCTCTACTGGTAGAAGATCCTGTGTAAAAAGCGAAGTCTGAACTGAAGCTGGGTAGCTCGTTTTAGTATAGTACTGGTGCACCCCCTGTAATCTCAGATGCACCTCAAGGCATTCTGTCCTGGAACCGGTTCTGCGCCTAGGAGCACTGGAAGGGGTGGCGGCATTGGAACGTTTTTTAAGAATTTTTTTTAATTACTGATGCTACCTGTTGGGAAGACTTTCGAAATCCAGTCCATAAAAGTGTAATCCATTACAACCCCCTTAGTGTGCGCCTTAGTTTACAGGCCTCCCATACCAAACAAAGACTTCATCAAAGAGTTCACAGACCTTTTATCTGATTTTATTACATCTTATGATCACTTGTTGATTTTGGGCGATTTCAATATCCATGTCTGTTGTCCGCATAAATCCTGGTTAAAGAGTTTTGCCATATCATTGATTCGTTTGGTCTGGTGCAACACATTAATCAGCCTACCCATATACTTGGTCACACCCTTGATTTAATTCTATCTTATGGGTTTTCTGTTGACAATATGTTCATTGAGGATGCGTCCTTCTCCGACAATAAACCCATTGTGTTTAATGTAAACCTACCGAACCCTCTGTCAGTAGCTAAGTACATTAACTCTCTCACTGCTAGTCACCTCTCTAAATGTTTCCTGAGTAATGATGTGGCTAGTTCCATTTCGACTGCAAATGAGCTTTCTGGCAGCATTGATGACCTAGCGTCTGTATCTAACTCATCTTGTTCTAACATTTTAGATACCATTGCCCCCCTTAAACTCAGACATCCCAAACCTAAACCACAACCCTGGCTCGATGAGACAGCCCGCTCTCTCAGGCAGGGTTGTCGACGAGCTGAGCGGTTATGGAACAAGGATAGACTCTCTTGGTATTTTCAGAAATTCATTAGCAGCCTTCCAGACAGCGGCTGAGAAAGCCAGAGCCAAACATTTCTCAGATATGATTAACAAACACGCCCACAGGCAGAAAATCCTTTTTAGCACCATCAACTCAATTATTAACCCCCAAAGTCTCCCCAGAGGTCGAATCATCCACAGGGATTTGTGAAACTTTTTAAAGATTCTTTATTGATAAAATAGAAAACATAAAACTGTCTTTTTCCCCCTCTGCTTCCAGCGCTTTATCGTGTCCCCCAGCTCGTACAGCTATATTCGATAATTTTTCACCAGTGACCTTTGTTGATCTGAGAGATTATCAAGCACATGAAACCCTCTACATCTCTCAATGATGCTATCCCCTCTCAGATCATCAATGACGCCATTGAAACCATCTGTCCAAGCATTCTGATCATTATAAACACATGCCTTGTCTCTGGCACTGTTCCCTCTTGTTTCAAGCACGCGGTTGTCCAGCCGTTGCTTAAGAAACATAACCTGGATGTTAATTGCCCAAATAACTACCCTCCCATATCTAAACTACCATTCATTTCAAAAATTCTGGAAAAAAGCAGTCCTCTCTCAAGTACTGTCATTTCTCAACTCTGCCCTTTCAGTCCGGCTTTAAGGCACGCCATAGCACTGAAACGGCTTTGCTGAAAGTGTCTAATGACCTGCTCCTCACGTTAGACACGGGTGAGAACGCCGTCTGAGTCTTATTAGACCTAAGTGCTGCCTTTGACACCGTAGACCACCCCACTCTTCTAGCCCGTCTCCATCAGTGGGTTGGTATTAGGGGCTCAGCTCTGCAGTGGTTCTCCTCCCATAGATCGTTTTCAGTGTCCATAGGTCAGCACTCCTCCTCGGCCCCTCTGTCTTGTGGGGTCCCCCAGGGGTCCATCCTGGGTCCAATCCGGTTCTGTTTATATATGCTCCCACTGGGGAATATAATAACTTAATAACTTTTACGCAGACGACTAACAATTATATCTCCCTCTGAGATCCAGGGACTGCCTTCAGACGCTCCTAGAGTGTCTCAAGGAGATAAATGACTGGATGGGGGATAATTTCCTCCATCTAAACAATAGCAAAACAGGTTATCATCTTTAACACCTCCAAATTAAAAAAAAACATCTTCACTGACCTAGGTAGTCTAACCTCATTCTTAAAACCATCTGCTAGAAACCTCAGCGTCATTTTTTGATTCAGAGCTATGCTTCAATAAGCAAATCTCCTCTGTCGTGAAGAACAGCTTCTACCAGCTCAGAACCATCTCAAATAAAACAAAGCACTCCCTATCAAACCACAATCTGGAAATAGTCATCCATGCTTTCATATCATCACAGCTGGATTACTGTAACCCCCTCTACCTTGGTCTCCCTCAGTCCCTCATGTCACGCCTCCAAATAGTACAAAATGCAGCAGCAAGACTGTTGACTGGGTCGAAAAAGTGGCAGCATGTCACTCCCGTTCTTGCTGCCCTTCACTGGCTGCCAGTACAACAAAGGATCATTTTTAAGACTGTTCTTATGGTGTTCAAAGCCATCAATGGTCAGGCCCCATCTTATATATCAGACCTTTTACACCCCCACTCAGCCACTAGGTTCCTAAGATCCTCTAATAAGGGTCTTCTACACATCCCCCGCTCCAGACTGAAACAAAAAGGTGACCGGGCCTTCGCTGTAGCTGCTCTGCGCTTGTGGAACCAACTGCCACCCGACATACGTGATGCCCCCTCCATTTATGCCTTTAAATCAAGGCTCAAAACCCATCTGTACAACCTTGCCTTCCCTCCCCGTTAACTTTCTGACCTCTGCACTACTGCCTTTGTGTGTGGGTGTCCGGTTTCATGTCTTTTACTTTTATTTTATTCTAATGTTGTTATTTTGCCTTCATGTTTGCCTACTGAATGCACTATGTACAGCACTTTGGTCAGTGCAAACTGTTATAAATATGCTTTTATAAATAAATTTTACTTACTTACTTACTATCCTATAGATTCTACATTCAGACTGATGCCAGGACATTCCCGGCGGGCGGTCATTATTTTAAAACTTGTCGAACGCGTGGGGAACTCCGCCTACCTGGGCCAGATACTTTTAATGATTTGCATGGTTGGTTGAACCCTCATTTTTAGAACCATCATCAGTTAGCAATCCTGTTCCTCCAGGTGCAGAACCTGGCGCTCCACTGTGCCTCAGCCCCCAGAGGGATGGCAGTCAAGTCTGAGTTTCCAGACAGGAAGGATGCTGCCAACTTCTCATTTGGCCAACAGCAGCAACAGCAGCCTTTCCCACAGACAGCCCAGCAGCAGCAAGTACAGCCACAGCCGCAGCAACTGACCAAGCAGATGTCCACCTATCCCCAGCAGGCTACCGCCACTTGTGCGGGGACAAAGCCCGATGGCCAGGCCAACATTAACCCTGCTGTATCTGTTGCTCCTTCCTCGACATCCTCCGCTGTCTTGCCCTTGTCCCAGCTCCTCCTCTCCCCCTCTGCTCTTTGCCAGGCAAGAGCAGTAACCACGGTGACCCCCTCTGCCACTGTGACGCACATCTTGGTCCCCACCTCGAGTGTTTCTACCTCCACACAGGGCTATTCGCTTGGCTCTGTCACCACTAAGGGCAGCATGAACGCCCAGACACTGGTAGTGCAGCCGTTACAGCAGACTAACGTCCCAGCGGACAAAGGCCCCGTACCCATCCAGCCCAAAACCACTCAGGGACACCGCCTCCCAGTCCAAATGCCCCCTCGACATCCGACGGCCATTCTCCCGGCCCTTCCTACCCACAGCCAGGCCACCCCCGTGGGACACCACCCGCCCCATATTCCGGTCCAGCTTGTGGGAGCCCGACCGGGCTCTGCGGGGAACACGCAGGCCCTGGCCTTGGCCCAGAACCGAGGCAACATGGCCCCGGAGAACACGACCGGTGGGACTACCCACAGCGGGGCCGTGGCCATGGTAACGTTCATCACCTTTTTGTTTTCCTTTCAGGGGCTCTGGTGAAGGGGAGAACCGCTCGAGGGGAACAAGGAGCTATAATGTGTATTGTCTCCTGCTGTTAGACGAAGCCTGCCGTCGGCTCCTTGAAAAGGAAGTCTGACTCGGACGCCACAGAGCTGTCCGACTGCGCCTCGATGAGAGAGGGGGCTCCTCCGCCGTCCCCGGCCCCTGCTAAGGACACCGGTACTACCGCTGCCCTCTCCACAACGCACACACACCACATACACTTGATCATTCTGAGCTTGATATGGCGAATACAATTAGTGCAATGTGAACGTTTCTTGTTCTGATTTGACCAGCTCCGTCTGCCATCCCAGCCTTCTCGTCTCCCCCTCTGCTGTCCCTACTCCTGCCCTTGTCGAGGGCGGGGCTTGGGGACAAGGACAGAGCTCCTCTGCCCCAGGCCGTGGTCAAACCCCAAGTTCTCACTCACCTCATAGAGGGCTTTGTAATCCAGGAGGGAGCTGAACCCTTCCCTGTGAGTACCGCCATGTTGCCACAACAAGCCAATGACGTTGTCATGTGTCCATCTCCATTAGGCCCAATCCCATTTCTTCCCCTTACCCCTTACCCCTTCCCCCTTCCCCTTACCCCTTCAAAACGAGGGGGAGGGGTAAGGGGTAGAAATGGGATTGGGCCTTAATGACCTCGTCTACGATGGCTATTTGATGTTGTTGTGTTGTTCGGTAGGTGGCAGGGCTCATGAAGGACAGAGAGTTTGCCTTGGTTGGGCGCTCAGAGAATGGATCTGCAAGCAAAGGTTGTTATTTCAGTTTGAAATCGTTCAGCCCTTCAACACAGTCTGTTAACGTAATATGATGTAATAATGTTGTAACACTGTTCTGTTGGATTCCCCCTAGTGTTGAAGTGTGAGTACTGCCAGAGCCTTGCTCCAGCCGGTCAGTTCAGAGGATCCAAGAGATTCTGTTCAAAGACCTGTGCTAAGAGGTACGGCCCATCCCAACCATGCGCTATATTTTAAGCACGTTTATCGGTTTATCATGTGGTTGTTTCAAACGTATGTACATATGCACACTATAATCAAGCTTGTTTTAGAAAGCAGACGTAGCCCTACGGTCACACAATCACGTACTGTGACAATTACAACGTTTGGCACAGTGTTCAATGCATACCGTTGTGGTTTTGGAGTAAAGACTCTGGTGTGTGACCCCCCCCCCTCCAGGTACAACGTCAGCTGCAGCCAGCACTTCCGCATCAGCAGGGGGCGCTCTGGTCCAGGGGCCAGCCCCCTGCAGCCGCCGCCTCCTCCTCACCTGGAGACCTCCGCCCCCCGGAGGGGCCCTTCTCGGAGGAGCAGCTCAGAGATCGCCTCTGCAAAAATATCAGGCAAACATTTACCTGTTAAGGTGGGTCCTCTTTATAGACCCCTATAGAGGTCACACTAAGGCCCAATGCCATTTCTACCCCGTACCCCTTCCCGCTCCCCCTTCAAAACAAGGGGGAGCGGGAAGGGGAAGGGGTAAGGGGTAGAAATGGGATCGGGCCTCAGAAACAGACTTTGTCCGTGCTGTGTAACCAAACATCCGGCAAATCAGTCAATCCGTGGTGACGTCTGCAAACAGCAGGTACCAGGACACCTTGAGTGAATTAGTCAAGAAGCTCCCCAAAGCAACTCTTACTAATGAAAACTAGTGGTCAGCATGAAACTGAAAGAATGGGATGTCTCAATTCACCTATGTGCACTGCAGTGATCTCAGACCTGAATGTAAATCATGCAAGTCGAAGCCGATGCTTATGTAAAAGATATAGTCCGAAAATTGATTGAAACGTTATGCCGATTGCCAAATCACTACATTGTTTTGTTATTAATAGTTTCTGTCTTCCAAAATGCCTCTCACGTACCCTATAAAAAGCCTCTCATTACCGCTGGTCCAGGGCGCCCCCAGCAACTGATCTACCAGTCATCTGCCCTTCCAAGCACAGAGCCAGAACTTCTTCGCATTTACAGAATTAAAGACATATCTGGAAACGTTAAATGGTCAAATAGGTTTCCCGAAACATGACGTTGTATTTAACAACATATCGTGCAGTCGACCTGGTTAGGCCTCCTTCACCACTTGACATTTTTACGTACTGAAACAGTACCTAATTTCTCAAGTAACCGTGGTGATGTGTCTGGACAGCTGAAGGTGTTGTGTTTCGGTTGTGTGCGGATGGTGTCACAGTCAGGTTCTACAACGCCAGCATACTCACCCGTGCTCACGGGGTGGTTGTTTTCTTCGACTGTTATTATACTGTGCCATTACTGTTACACTGATGTTTTACTTTTGGTGCTTTTCTTTATGTTAAATTTTCAGTCATCATGTTGTACACATTACTACACAGTAAATTTATATTTATTTGTTTTTCCTTGTTGGTTTCATTGATACTGGTGATTCCTTTGCATCCATCACCAAAAGTGAAGGCTAGCGCTTCCATTGTGCATTTTAAGGAGTGTTCCCGGGTGATGTACCACATTGGTGAACACTTTAAATATGCAGAACTATCACTATTGTGATAAGAGTACTTTTATAAGTAAACTGTATTGGCAAGTACCATCGTGCAAGTGCTTTGATTTAGGTACTTGCAGATGCACATTCTGATGAAATAGGATTTGTGGGCTTATTTTCTCTAACACGCATTCCTTTGTAGAATAACACGTATAACGTGGTTACAGTGTGCTCCGTTCTCAGAATAACGCAAATAAAATGTCATTCCTACTACTTACTTACACATTATATAACGGAGGCAGGTTTGCAGAGGATTAATAATCAGCCCAATGTTAGTAGGACTTTGACTAATGTGATTTCAGTAACTGGAGGCACACTATGAGAAATCCAGAACAATATGGCTGGCTGTTGCCTATTTCAAATTTATTCAAGACTCATGAATTAATCTGTTTCCCATAAACAGTCCCAAAAAATAATTCCACCCTCTATTTGCAAGGGTTCTTCCAAATAGCCTTGCTCTCTTTGAATCCGGCCTTTACAGCCGTAGTTTGAATGATAAGTGACGTTATTCATATGACACTACCAGTTTCAACCAGTTAAACCACAGTAGGCTTTGCCTCACCATGTTGTGTGTTTAGTTACTATTTACAAATCTCCTTCTGTCACAGTGTCAGTCCGAGTCCAGTCACTCGGAAGAGCAGTCCAGTGATGGAGAAGATGAGGAGGACGAAGAGTTTTCTCCCTCGCTTTCCCCAAGCTCCTCCTTATCCTGTCCAAGGCCCGCCCACAGCGTCCCACAGTCGGACAGCTTGGCCCCGAGCAGCCACGCGATGGATGCCTCAAACGCCTCACCCGGGAGCCCCGCCAACTGGGGCGTGGCGGAAGTCTGCAGGTTCATCTCGTCACTGCAAGGTCCGTAGCCTCCCTAAAGAATGTGGTGTGGCCTGTTTCTAAAAGGCAGCGCAATGGTTGGGCATGCTCATTAATCTGCTGTATTTACCGTGTGTCCTGCCTTCTCTCTAAACAAAAGGCTGTGAGGAGCTGGCCAGCCAGTTTCTCTCCCAGGAGATAGACGGCCAGGCCCTGATGCTGCTCAGAGAAGATCATCTGATATCCACCATGAACATCAAGCTGGGCCCCGCCCTCAAGATCTGCGCCTCGATCAACAGCCTACGAGACTGAGGTCTGTGCTGCTCAGACGCTATCAGCATGAATGGAGCAGACCGGAGGGGGTCTGGGGTTGACATGGAATCACATAACTGGGGTCTGAACCGGGGCTTCAGACTGCAGCGAGTGGTTGCGGGATGATGATTAAATCATAACCGTGGACCATGATTAACACAAAAGACACACACTGATGGTTCTGCTCTTTGGCTTTTATTGTGGGGCGTGTGGAAGGAGAAGGTTTGGGAATGAGTGTCCTGGCTTTGTCTTGGTAGAAAATTGAATGTGAAACATATTATGTGTTAACCGCGGAGGGCCTATAGGCTTAAACGTTACGTTATGCCTGTTAGAGAGAAACAGCGAGTGGGATGTCTCCGTCAATGTATGTAGCAACTGTAGCAAGAGTATAATCTCTGTGACTGACTGCATTCAGATCTGATTGTGCTAGCAAATTAGTTCTGCTTGCTAGGTTGAGTAAGTCTGTTGTATTATAAGAAACAGGACTGTTGCCTTTTAAACTCTTAAGTGAGGGTGCTTTAACTGGAGTGGTGAGCTGGAGGGTCAAACCCCATATTCATTCATTCCATCTCTTTGACGATGTTCTTTTTTTTTTTTTTTTTTTAAGCAAAAGAGTATATCTTTAAAACATGAAACCAGGCTCCGTGCATATAGTGAAACACATTTTGAGTCTGTTCTTTTAGTTGTTTTTTTTATTGTACCGTTATAAAACACTTTTATACCTTGTCTGTTTATTATTATTCATTTTGTACTATGATCAAAGTTCTATTTTTCCAGGGCAGTTTTACATGGATGTTTTATGTAGTGAGTTTTAGCAGCTTTAACTGACCTAACTACCTGAATAGAGGTGTGGTGGTCTCCTCTGTGGAGAACGGACCCAAAGCGCCCTGTCGACCTGTATGCAGTAATAAACCAATAAACAATGCCTGTTCAACCTAATGCTGAAATGTCTTTATCATTCACTGCAGGTGAGCGCTATTAGACTCATGGCTAATCCTAACAAGATAACATCAGACATTGTGCAAACTCTTGCGTACAACATCCTCACCTGGGATCCCCGTATGGAGCTTAAATAATCACAGTAATACGTGGGTGTAACAAAAAGTTCGGCCTATTCAACATTGCACATTCTTTTAATTTCTTCCTGTCCCTACTTCAACGAAATACGGACGTGTTAAAATTAATTTTACCTATATATTAATTTATTTGCTTTACATTTGCATCCGTTTTTGTAAACAAATCAGAAATATACACAATGATTTCACCTTAAAGATTCAATGCTAGATAAGATTTGGTCAAGTTTGCCTGTGACTGAAGCCATTTTAAACACATTTTAAGATAGTAATAACAGTGATATGCAATAAAGCTGGACATGGCTTCTGCCCTAAATGACACTTCCAACACCATTAGGCAAAAGCTGCAGAACATATGTCCCATAAGACCTCACTTGCACTCTGGGATCCATGCTCTCCAAAGTAGGCTCACTGGCCATCTTTCTCTCAGCAAAGTGCATTGTTCATGTGTTTTTGGCACACATACAATTCTAACTCGTGTGTTAGAATACAGTGTAGCTGTTGGCTTCCCCGTAGCCGGCTTCTTGCAGGTACCGCTCAATGTTCACTGGCTCTGGCCCCCGGAGGACCTTGTCACTGGCGTTCTTCTCTGATGATTGGAGCTTACGACTTAATTCAGCCAATGAGGTTCTCTCCTGTTCCTTCCATTGGCAACAGCTCTTGATCATCGAATACCTGAGCGATAGTGAGAGAATATGGCATAGTGAGAACATAATAGTTAATATTCAAAGGCAATCAGCAGCTGATCTGACACCAGGTGTGTGTGAGGTGTGAGCATGATATTTGGAAGGTTAATGGGAACCCACAGTGTGTTAGAGCAGTTGGAAGGCTTCCTCAAGGTTTTTCCTCTTTGGTGGAACTGCAGGAGCTCCTTTACTGGGACTTCAGCAAACGGGGCTTCACCTGTGGAGAAACAAAGGTAAGAAGACAGTGTTATAGCTCTTGTCTACGTTTTTGTATAGATTCAGAATCTATGGTAGCCATTTCAAATCTATCCTCTAGAGCAAGATCGATTTTTTAAAACTTAAAATGAATTCAACTCACCGAGTGTTGCCATTTCGTACAAGAGGAGGCCAAATGACCACCTTTAGTGCGAGAAGGAGAGAGGGAGAGAGAGCGAGAGGAGGGAGAGCGTAAGAGCGGTATCAATTCATATTTGATAGTGGATGAGAATGACAAAAACTTGACCTGCATCCCTGCATGCAATATTCCTTAGTATGTATTTGGTGAGAACTCACACATCACTGCTTTCACTGGCGGGTTTCTTGGTCAATAGCTCGGGGGCCTGCCACTTCTTTTTCCCAGGTTCTTCCTTATGATTGTCCTCTTGGTTCTTCCTGGTGTGTACTCCCTCCAGGCCCCAGAGCTTGGCCGTGTGCTCCCGGCTCACCAACACACTGCGAGCCCGGATATTGCCATGGAGAAGATCTTTGCCATGAAGGAACTCCTAGTGAAGGCAACAATACCCACATTGAAGAGGTCATTCATTGTTATGAAATTCAGACGTTTGCAAATGCAAAACACTGTGGGTTAACTTTGCTTTGCCTCGTTTCTGTGGGAACCTCACAATAATACAAATATTAAGGGGAGGAGGAAGGGGAGGAACTTGTATTTCACAGAGTGGGTTGAGAACAGGTGGGGTTTTATGCTGGATTAAACTTTGATCTTTGTCGCCTTGCATGACATAGATTTGAAACGCAAATATGTGGTGTAAGCTTGGGTTCGAACCAAACAAATCTGCAAGGTAATGATTTATTTCATATGCATCTGGCCTCGCTCCCGTTTACACGTACTTCCGGCAGACCTGGCCTGGGTCTGGCCACTCACAACACTTTCAAGTAGACTGGCAAAGTCCGGCTAGTGTCAACCAGTAAGAAGATGCTGTATCGTAGAGGCATACATACCAGCGCTGAAGCCACCTGTTTGCCCATGGTAAGGATTCGTCTCTCGGTCATCTCACATGGAGGGTCTGCATTTTCCTAAGAAACACACCCAAGGTAAATAGATCTTTACCCCTCATACTTCCCTCTGACCATTTCCAGAACAAGATAGTTAACATTTAAACACGCAGCTCTATTTTTATTTCTATATATTGAGAACATGACAATAAACAACTACAAAAATGGGAATTAACCAGTGTAGTACCCCTCCCCAGGCCCCTGCTTACTGTCTGCCTGCATCTCCAGAGGAACCCGAGCAGGTCTCGGTTCTCCAACTCTTCCACCACGGTGACCAGCGGCGCCCGCAGAGACACCACCCCCAGCAGCTCTGGAAGGAAGGGGTGAGGACCCAGCTGGGACAGGAAGGAGGCGAAGCCCAGGAAGGCATGTCTTTCAGTGGCGTCCGCAGTGTCTAGCCGGACAAAAAACATGGGACAAATCAATATTGAGGAGTAGTAGACATCGCACAATAACAATAAAAAATATCCTTCCTCTAGAACTGCCAGTGGTTTCAATGAATGGGAGCTCTGTGTGCAGGCAACAAGTATCAGAACAAACGTCACAACAACAACAACTGTAATACGGTCCCTTGTGTAGAATATTTTACCAAGAACTTGAACCAAAGTACTGGTCAGGCCTGAGAGGAACTGGAGGAGTTTCTGTTTCAAATACCTGATGAAATCCATTCTCTCTCTCTCTCTCTCTCTCTCTCTCTCTCTCTCTCTCTCTCTCTCTCTCTCTCTCTCTCTCTCTCTC
>OOFH01074166.1:0-17927 GCA_900323355.1 Merlangius merlangus | reverse complement strand
AGCTTATCTTCAGAGGGGTTTCATAAATATTTGGCCTGTTCAGCCCTTTGAGAATGTAATGGTGATTAGGGCTATACAAATAAAATTGAATTGAATGACGACCTCTTTTCTTTTCATATTTGGTCACACACAAATGCTACTTATTATTTATTTATTTCAATATATATATCTTTTTTATTATGATTATTAGATGGAAACCGTTGTAGACTGTAACTTTCAAATGTATATCAATATATGTCATTGCTTTGCTAGTAAGCAAAGGATATGTGTTATAACACATAGGCCTAGCCTACATATATTTTAACTGACAAATGAAAAACAGGATCATCTTGTATTGTAAATTTACTGTATCCCTCCCTGATTACTCATATATGTTGGTTAGTTTAAATACCTTAGCCTCGACTACACCTATACACAAAGATAAAATGTATTTGAAGGAAGATAAATTGACCGACAGGGGTTGTTGTTGGTACTCTAAAGATCATACTGCCTTTCATTTACGTCGTTTAAACCGGAATAATCCTTTGATAAAAATCAAAAACTTCAGACAAAGAAAACGTTTCAAACAAACAGACAATAGATGTATCTTCAAGTAATCAACATTTTTTCTCATTGTTTACGTCACGTTTCTTATATCAGTGTGTAATCTCTTACCGATGCGTTCACGTTTCACGTTGAAACGCAGGAACGGGATGCACCAAATGTGCGTTGTAGGCGAGAGAGAGGGCGGGACTTCCCGTTCTATTGTTTTCGCAGCGAGAGAGGGGGAGGGACTTTTGATAGAGGGACATTTCCCACCCGTTGGACAGAAAGGCGCTGGGGAGTCAGGTGACAAATTATAAATTTCAACAAAGTACATACATTGATGAGATCGTGGTAGATGAATAGGTCAAATAAGAGACTTTTACCCTGGGAACCAGTGTTTTTATCCCGTGTTATTTTTAGGTTAGGATGAGCCAGAACGCCCTGAGAAGGCAATGGTGCAATGGTGTACGTTATGCCCAGGGAGTGGGCGGGACTTTCCGTGACATTGGTTTAGCGTCGAGGGAGAGGGATATCTGTTTCCGTAATATATGTCGGACATTACTTTATCTCAGTAAAGAAAATGTTTACTCCTCAAACTGTTCATTTGCGTGTAAGGCTCAGAAAGATTCCGGAAGACATGTGTTGACGAAGACCGGGGTAACGCTACATTTCTGGACGCTCTCTCAGCCTCGTCGTTTCAGACTCATGCTCCCAGCTTGATAAGGCATTTGGTCAGGAGCTATGACAGACTATGACTTTTTGGTAGGGGATGCGGCTACTGAATGAATCACCTCTGCGTCAAAGTCAAACAGCACACTGATAAGCCTGTGATAAAAAAAACAGTTTGACCGATGTCTAGCGGTGTAGAGATAACGGTTGTTGATATAGGTCACAACCTCGAGCAGATCTCTCAGTCATCTATTATCATTGAGGAGTGTAGTTAGGCATTTTTACCACTAGAGGACTCTAGAGGATTACCGTACACAAAAATGGTAAAGCGCCATAAATGTTCTCATCCACGGTGCTTTCACCTTGGACGGGAAATACATAATAAAGAGATCATGTTGCTCAATGCCTTTATATAGGAGTACGAAGATACGTACATGTGTTTCTATGTAAAGCGATGACGCTTTACATCGAAACAACAGTATTTTAAACATCTGGTACGTTCATTAATCATGACTTTCCATTAGTTAATTTATTAATAAGCATTTGGACTATTATATAGCATTAGCATAAGGGTTGGGTGTGCTGTAAGCATGGCATTTGGCCTTAGACGAAATAACAGCCGTGCTAATATTCTCTACCGATCTTTTTTGTGATGTTGCATGGCTACATCATTAGTTAACTGTTAATTAACTGTTGATATTGCTCATTACGACATTAACAAATGGTAGTTATTGGTTAATGAATTTGCCAAAATTGTAAAGTGTTCCCAAACATCTGAACGTACGACTACAGATGGACAGTCAACACTAAGGAGAACTGGCCAAATCTCTTTTTTTATGAGAGCAGGGCCGACAATTGTGGCCGGGATGTTTTAACCCAGTCCAGACACAGCTGGTATGCAGGGATCAGAAAGTAG
Organism: Merlangius merlangus; assembly: GCA_900323355.1. NCBI lineage: Eukaryota > Metazoa > Chordata > Actinopteri > Gadiformes > Gadidae > Merlangius > Merlangius merlangus. The sequence continues at coordinate 15,817 of OOFH01074166.1, read as the reverse complement.
GCTTCAATGAAACACAGGAAACATATCAGGGGTGATTGGGCCAGCCATGGAACTCCCTCAAGTCTGTCCTAGAGCAGTGGGCCGGGCGTCTGACGTGTGATCCTGGAGATCAGAAGTCAAGGCCTAATGTTTATGGCTTATTGCATTTTCCTGACTTGGTAGCCGAAACCATCCAGTTGTTTCTTACTGCAGCTAGGTTTCATTATATTGGCTCTCCATTCATAGCAGAGACAAGACAGTGAGTGTTTCCACCTCCACGGACCGATGTTGTGACCTTGAGGAAAACATATGTTGTTAAGAATGTGATGCTTTTTCTTTCTTTTCAGATTGTAACATTGTCCCTTTGTTCTTCGCCATTATTTAAGATTTGACACGACGTAGCAGATGTTTCCGTAAGCTCTGTGTTAATATCACTGATTTCAAGTGTACGTGCTGTTGCAACATGTTTCTTCCTGTTAGCTCGTGCTGAGGCAAAACACTTCCATCATATCCCAAAACAGTTGGTCATTAGTTATTATAATGCTTAAGAAGCATCCACAAACTGGTGACTCTGAAAAAACGTTCTATATTTCATGTTGACCAAAACTACTTTCCAAGTCTCAAAGTCTAACCCGACACCTGCATATCTAAACAGAGACTTAACATTAAAAATAACCCTAACCGCCTTAACCATTCATAGTGGAGGGCATAAACCTTTCTAAGACCGTCCTTAATGCATCGGTGTGTTGTGCATCCTATGAATCATAGGAAGTGTCCTGCTGGTGCCCCCGCCCCTCACCTTCACCCAGCTATAGAGTAATCTGGCTTACTTGCCACCCCAGATGGGAAGGCCACCTCCTGAGTAAAAAATCCACTTAACTATGCCGAGTGCCATGACCTGGTCAGTGGTTCCACATTGGGTTTGCATATCGTTTCATCTACCCCACTTTTCTCTCCTTAAGAGAGAAGGGACAAATAAGTTGCAGAGCGTGAGTGGAGGTGCACTGCATAGAGGTGGACTCTCCCTCTAGCCTCCCAGAGCAAGCCTCTACTGTATGAATGCGCGGCAGAGGCTGAGACTGTTCGCCCTCCAACCTTGTCACACATTCCTGCCGGCCCCATTCCCACCCTTCCCATCCATGGCCTTCCGTGTGTGCGCCTGTAGTGCCTATAACTCACTCATAAATTGGGGAGGCAAACATTTGTTTTGTAGGCAGCTCAACCTGTCCAACGAGTACCGCAGGGTCACTCGGTGAAGCGGAATTAGCATTAACGTCCAAGTGGCTTTGTTCATGGCTAATACTCATCACAGCTGTGCACACACCTCCCACCTGTTGTTGGACAGCAAGACCAACCAACACACAGTGACACATGCGAGTGAGAGAGAGAGAGAGAGAGAGAGAGAGAGAGAGAGATTTGATCAATGGAGGATTTGTCTAAGGTCACCTTTACTTTCATCCTTCTGGTCCAACTCTAAGGATTAGGAGGTCTCTATTTCAGTAGACCTCCTCACCGATCAAATGGTTAATATCATTGCAAATATAAATATTTTGTGCTTCCAAAAAAATATATAGCAAGGCCTATATATGCACTTTATGCAACTTGGTGGGAAATAATTGACCATTGAGATATCCTTAAACGTTTAGAAGTCCTTTAAGATTGTGAGATGGAAGTGGGAGAGGGGGTTGGCTTCCCCTCATATGGCGGCATGTCGTTATGAGAGGTCTGCCATTTTCTCTTCCTATCTTTTCTCCTTAACCTCCTTTCCATTCCTGATGAAGACAGGATCAAATATGGACCCACTAAAACAACAATATCCACCTTTCCCTTTGATCAGAATCTGTAATGCCACGTCTTTGCTTAGGCCTACTTTGTAACGAGGTTGCAAGTATTGGTTACTATTATTGCCCAACTTTCATGATGCGGCCATTCACGGAGATTCCACAAGGAGGCTGGTTGGATAGAAGATATTACGTTTAATTGTTCAGTTACATTTGGCGTAGCCGTAGCAAAAACAAAGGAGATCCTGCCATCGTAACCCTCCTGCAATCACGGCGATTACTATATGGTAGAATACAGTAGTCATCGATGATCGCGGATAGTATTAAGCTGACCCGTGAAATGTAATCGTACTTCCCCCCCGTTATTTTTAGTATATATGGTAACATTAGGCGAGATACATTATGCATAAGACGGGAGCAAATTTAACCGGGAGCTTTTCATATTATAAGGGTTTATAGTAAGAATGGCTGCGACACGAGAAATGACTCGGATATCGGCAGGCGTGTTCCCGTCTGCTCAAGGACATGCCCCTTGCCATCGGGGAACTAACGTCGCCATACTTCATCAGGAGCTCTCTGCCACGATTCGTATTAAATACAGCGACGGAAAGACTGTTTAATTGTTGTGTAAATGTTTGAATGACCATTTAAGAGCAAGTAACTGACGTAAATACTATGTGCAAAGGAGAAGAGCGGGTCCAAGACCTAATATACGGATAATATGTCGCCATTTCCCCCAGCTTGTATAGGCTTTAAAGCTCTGGCTTGACGAGCACACGCCCCTCTTAAGGGCTGATGCCAATATACGTAATGCTAAGGTAATCTTTTGTAAAATGATGAAAGACTGAAGCATTTTATTACATTTCTTTTTGGAGGGAAAACCGGGCAACCCAGTATTTTAGATTCCTGAAGTCGAAGCGCCAAAGTCTGTTTTCTGATTTCTAACAGCCACCCATTTTGACTTGGCGGCATATGAGGGAGGAAAGACAAATAACCTACATATTTGTGATTGGCATTGAAATTTGCCCACACAGGTGATGGCTAAGATTTGAAATCGTGTTGTTGACGACCGTTTAAGCCAATCAATTGCCACCAGGGGCGGGGAGTGTCCTGTCCATCAGGTCGGCTCTGTAATGATTTGAATAGGGAGGGAGGGGGAGAATCCAATCCGGTTTGAGCTAGTTTTTGTTCCAATGGAACATTATCGTCTCGCTTCGCTGTAATAGACCTTAGTTAGAATCCTAAACAGGATTTCCTACAGTATCTTCGGCTGTATCTTAATACATTTCGGCGCCTTTTCCCGCTCCAAACCCAAACAAATCAACCATGCCGAAAAGGAGGATTAAAGTGAGTAAAATTATATTTTCCTTCATGCATGCACTGAATAACATTTATGAACTGTTTCTCAAATTGCGTTCAACTGTTTGCCTGGTGTTTTGCATGAATCCATTCGTGGGCATTGTTTTCTACTGCGAGAATGGCAACGTCTTCGCGCTTGCAGCAAGTAGTTTTGAACGTATCCACTGGTTTGTTTTTTTAAAGTGGCAGGATCGAGTTTTATATTTCCGTGCAGTGATTAAATCTGTTGAAATGTTTCTTAAGGTTCAGCTGTATGTATTTGGGTTCAACATCACGATTGCAACGAGCATATTTCAATGGGGGAAAAAACATTTCCCCCCCAATGCCAGAGTTTTTTTCTTTGTCGTTTGGTCGTAAATGTGCAGAGAAAGTTAAGACGTATCGACCGTTGCATTTTTATCTGTTGTTTCCGCCATTTGGAAGTTTACTGGTGAAATTTATATCGAAGGCGTGATTAAGATCGTACTGAAATACTTTAACGTCGGGCTATAATCCGTTGCATTTCGGAAGATTGCCATGGCTTATTCGAACTGGCCATGTCTCTTTATGTCTTCCCGCTTAGAAAGAGACGCCCTCGGACGACATTCCTACTTCCGTAATGCCACACTTAAACAATGAGACGCAATTGTTTCACATTCGTGATTAAATGCACGTTTCTCGTAGCATTGGTGGAATGTGTTTATTATAGCATTCGCCGTCTTCCTTATTGTCTTCTCGATTTATTCTTGGCTCATGCCTGCCAGTTGCAGGTTATGCAATGGCGATCGTTCAACATCACAGCGCCACTCTTGTTGCTGGGGGTAGTCGTGTTTTCTGCTATCCATTCGGGGGCATCTCGGAGTTTACAATTTCAAATGGATGGCGGGAACATGTATTATTCTAGCTGACTCGGTGGGGGTGGGGGCGGACTGTGGATGTTTGGAGATCCTCGTAATGCCAGCGAATGGGCCGCAAGGAGGCGTGGTAGACGCTTGCCACGCCTCATTCAATGTTACAACGCTCTTCTAAATAACCACGGACACATTATTTCATGAATGCATAATTTGATTAAATGACTTCGATGCATATTGGGGTTAACCCAAATGCTAATACCCTTCTTCTCTTTACAGAATGATGAAGCTGAAGCCGGTGATTCGGTAAGTTTCATTTCACATATTTTTGTGTATGAAATTTCACATATTTTTGTGTATCCCCTCCAGGGGGAGCTATACTCACCATTTATTTATTTCAAATCTTTGTTTCTCTGTAGGCCAGGAGGACGTCGTCAAGACTAAAGGACGTGAGTACAAATCTCTAACCAATTATTTATATATGCTGCTCTATTCGTCTTGAAGTGAAGGATAACCTTGTATTTATTTATTTTAGAGAGCTGCCCCAGCACCCGTTGTAACAGCAGAGCCCAAGCAAAAGATAAAGGTAAGATCTTCACTCGACATCTGAATTCATTGTATTTTATATCAACAACCAAACTGCATTTGCTATGAGTTTCCCTGAACCAACCGGTTCCACATCGTCACCATGTGGTTTTAACTACCTGCAGAAGGCCCCCGCCAAGCCCAAAAAGGCCAAGGAGGTGGAGAAGCCCAAGCCAGAGGAGGAAGCAGAGGCCCCCGCGGAGAATGGCGAGGCCAAGGATGAGGTGAGGCCCAGAGGTCACGTGGCTGTGACACTAACGCTAGGTGTTCACTAAACGGCAACAATGGAAATCTAAAATTAGAGACATTTTCACTATAAATGTGATAGTGACAATGCAACCATTCTGCCATGTTGGGCATTGACGCTGATATTTATCCCTTTTCACTTTTTCGGTCCAGGCCCCATCTACAGACGAGGACAAAAAGAAGGAAGATGCAGAGTAGCGGTTTGCCGTCACCGGACTTGTTTGACCCAGCGCTCCCTGTTCCTCCTTTTATTTCTTTCTTGTACAATTCAGGGGAATATTTTTACCAACTATTTTCTAAATACTGTTTTTTAGTAGTGTGATTTGTAGAAACGGGTGGGGAGGGGGGGAAGGGAGAGACAAGCTTTTCAGTTGTTTTTTTTAGATGAGGAAAATACAAGTTTCAAGATCAACATCCACAAATTGGACGCCATGGGATGACTTGTACAAAGAATTTGACACCATTGGTTTTCTTTGGGTGGGATGGGTTAGGGGGTTAGTTGTGTGGGGCAAGTTACCGTCTGAAAAACATATATAATTTCCAGGAAGAGCTTAATTGTCAACTCGGGAGCGCTTACCTGAGTGGATAACATTCCATTAGATGCTTTTTTTAATGGTCAGTATACTGTAAGTATCGAGGGCAGTAGGGCCGATACTCACAGCAGGGCAACACGCTTTGTGTCATATTGTTTTATGAGGAGAAAATACAGTGTTTTTACTAGGGCATTTTTAAGCTTCTTTTCCCTATTCCTTATCTCTTGTACACGTGCAGTTTTCTTAACCCATCCGTACAATGGACCCCCCCACCCCTCCGCCCCAATAAAACCCTTTTACCGAGGACTTCTCAGAGTAGTTAAGCTAATGAGGTACATGCTCATGGCCAATAATGGCTTTGTTAATGCCGAGAAACAAAAGTTCAGTCTTGAGCGGTTTAATGCATACCAGCACTAGCGATATTAATGTGGGTTTTTAGGTATCTGTACCAAGGATATGCGAACCTTTTCTTTAATTTCTTGTTTATAGATGTATCTTCTGTGTGATTGTTATAAATAAACAAAAAAAATGCGGTCGGCCTATGCTTTTTTGCAGAAAGGGTAGAGTAAATGGACTATAAAAGGTGTGCAATTGTATGTTTTATTATTTTACATTGCATTTTATACCTGTCCCATTTTTATATATATGACAATGAGTGAAATTAATGCATTACAATGGAAAATTGGTTGTGATAGACCCAGGGTGTCCGCGCATCCTTAGTCTTAAAGTCTTAAATTCATGTTTCTAAATTTAAGGCCTTAAGTCTTAAATTCGTTACAAATGTCATGCTGGTCTTAAATACTGTAACTCAAGGTCTTAAATTTGTCGGCAGGACTATATATTATTTTTTTCGTGGGACTTTTCAGGAAGGACATGTAGAGAGGCTTCTTTCTTGCTAGCTGCATATATAAACGATTATCTGCGTGCTTGCTAGCTAGTCTGCGACAATGGGTAGGTGCAAATTGAAGGACAGTTGGCTGAAAGATGTCTGTTTCCGAACTTGGCCCGCGTCTGTTGCCAACCCCCCCATCGCGTGTTTTAGGTCTTAAATTTCATTCAAGGTGGTATTAAAAAGTCTTAAATTTGACTTGCTGAAACCTGCAGATACCCTGGATAGACCATGGTAGCAAGATCATTTGGAAATGGCTTAATAGCATGGCTGATGTGAATATATAGCGCTTCTTGACCGCAGCATACAATATATTCCAAATCCTCCATCTGCTAAATTGTTACAAAGGAAGGGTCAAAACAGATTCTGTTGATGTTTGTTTTTAATACAATACGGTGCTGTACAAAAATAACTTATTTTCTGATTATTTTTTTTAAAGAATGAATGAGATGTGTATGTATTGAGTGTCTTATACTCAAACATCCATCAACCCATATATGTAGATGTTATAAAAAAAGTTATGTCTTTAGTAAACATTCTGTAACTTCAAGAAAATGTATCACTGAAAGTGTACTAAGCAATGAATGGCATACATTCAGTGAATTAAGTCCACCAAATTAGCTTCTGTTTACATCTTTTTTTTTAAGATTAAAGTGATCAAACAACCAGCAACTGGTACAACAGTGGAACCTGCAGTCACTATTGGTTATAAATTGTAAGTTGTTTCACGTGGCTATTGCAACTGTAATTTAACATTAGAACTGAATAGTTTGTTAACATAATGAATACAAGGTCTGTAAATACAAAGATAAGATCTGAAATGGTTTCTTGGGATGAGTTGTCCAAAGATACAGTGGTTGGTTCTTTCTGATTAGTTTTGCAGTCAGCAGTCCAAGCTTCTGCTTTCAGAGTGGAAACGTTGTACCCAGGAAAAATATCAGTCCATTTTCTCTGCAATCCGTCCCATTTTGGTACGCATGTTGCGCATAAGAAAGAAACAGACAGTGGCTGCGGCCATCGCCACCTCAGCTACCCAGAAGGCCATGTCCCAGCTGTGATTTTTGGCAATGGTACTGAACGGGAGTCCAGCCACAAAAGCGCCAACTGTGGAACAAAGCAAATGTAGAATATATTAGTACAATTAACTATAAATGAGAAGTCTTTAGGATAAACTAAGTGTTCCACCCCTGGTTGAAAACCACCCCAATGTCCCCAAACTACCGTTAAGCATCCTTGAGCAACAAGCCCAGTCCCTACTTGCTTGTCGTTAATGACCGTCATCAGCATCCCATGTACTGTAATTAAAGGCTCCCCGGAATGATTGGTGAAATAGGGAGGCTTACCGTTAGCCATTAGAGCTACAACAGCATGGGACGTTCCGCAGAAGTTTGACGGAGCACTCTCACTGGCTATTACACCGAAGAGAGCTATTGGTCCATAAGAAGAGAATCCAAACAAAGCACCCAGGAACAGGATCCATATCTGTTAGGGATTTAATCAATTACAACAAAGGGGTCAATTGTCAGTCAAAATTCCCAAGATAAGAATACTGGTGGTTAACTTTACTTTACTTTTAACCTGGGGAGTTCACAAGCATACCTCCTTCTCCGACAGGCCAATCAAAACTGAGATAGGGTGAAGGGCTTGGAGCCAAAGAGGGGCCTCCTGAAAAACAACACCAAACACTTGCGGTCATTCATTGACCCCCCACGAATAATGGTGATGGGGATTTTAACGTAAATCTGATGGTATGAATTGGAGTGCTCAAATTACCTCAGGGACCTCGGCTGTGATGGTGACTCTAAAGAGGTACATGGACACGAACATGCCAGACATCATGCAGAGGAGCAGGCCATGGCGAGGGTTTCCGTGGGTGCCCAGACCTTGCTGTCAGGCAGGGCGAGATGGAATTACAATTGGAGGAAAGTTGAGATTGTGCGGGAGAAGACTGCAACATTTCTTAATTATCACAGTTCCTATTTGCACCGAAGACACAGTTAATACCAAGTGTGAGTGAAGATAAGAGACAGGTACTAAGTAGCCTCCCCAGATGGGGAAGTACTGCCATGACATGACAAGGTTCATGATGTCAATCAAATATGTTTTAAGTGCATAAACATTTATAGTGATGCATGATATCCCACCAAATGCCACCCTTTGAATCAATTACCCGAAAATGTGTAAGCCATTTAAAAGTTTGAAGGCCAGTTTGTAGGGATGAGGCGGAGCTCCAATTGATTCGTTGTTAGACCGCTTTAGGATCTAGTGCTATGTGCGATGCAGAGGCTAACAGCCGTCTGTGTGGACGGTCGGCCAAGCCCTGTACGGTCACTCACCCGGGCCACGGCTCGGTCAGAGAGGAGCCCTGAAGCCAGGCTGCCAACGAAGCCCCCAACCTCCAGGGCACTCATGTAGGAACTGCCTGTTGGCAAACCAGTCAACAGCCTCAGAGACATAGAGAACCAACCCCCTGCCAGGCTACACAAACCACCAGTAAGAAGCTTTTCCTATTTTAATGTTTTAACCGGCATATATTCTTACTGTAACGATAAAGATACCGCGTTTCAAATTTTACCGATGTTTAGCTATTTTAAAAGAGACTATGTTACATTTCTTTGAGTAGCTCGAAAAGATAATTGTCAATACAGAATATAGAAAAATAAACAAAACAACGATAAGAACGAAAGAAGAACAAACAACACTATAGAAATAGCGTGACCAATAATAACTGACCCATGAGCACTGACTGCCCCTTCTCCTGGATGAGGAACAGCTGTCCCCAGTCTGTGGCAGCCGTCTTCACCCCAAACACCACCATGTAGCCCAGGGACAGCACCCACAGGAACGGGGACGTCAGGAACTCCCGCAGTGTGCTTTCGTTGTTTCCTTTTCAAAATGGAGGATAGAAAGAATTATGGTGACGACCGGCAACACATGTCATACCCCACTCATACGTCGTTATATTAAACAGTGAAATGCAATAATCTGAAGTAATAGATTGTGTAAGCCATAGTAAGCCAACGATAGGTCAACTGTTAACCAATGACACAGCAACCGTCTCCTTGTTATGAAGTTAGATATTGTATAGTAAAATGAGCGCAACGGCCTTCCTCGTGTCCCTACCTCCCTTCGCTCCCTTCTTCTTCGCTGCTTCGACGGCGGGCAGGCCCACATCTGTGGGCTCGTTCTTGACGAACACGATGCACACGAGCGAGAAGGCGGCGCAGAAGACGCCGGAGGCGGACAGTATGGTCCTCCAGTCGTAGTACTGCAGCAGCACGGTGGCCATGAGCGGGCCCAGGCTGCCGGCCAGGTTCATGCTGCAGGACAGCACCGCCCAATACGTACCGAACTGGGACGGCTCAAACCACTGGGCCGCAAACCACACGTGGAGAGGGGTTAGTTGTTATGGCAAAAAAAAAATTGTGGCAACCCTTTTGTTATAAAAAAATTTGGTTAACAACATAGATAGCAGTAAGGAATCAGACATCATTCTTTTTCATTTGGCATGTGCGTTTATCCAAAGCGACTTAGAACGAATTCAGATAAAGGGTGAGGACATCCTAGCAACCCTTTTTAGAGCAATTTTATGATCTTTTTAAATATTCACATTGAATTGTAATTCGCTCAATAAAATGTTTATAATATTTGAACCCTTAAGAATAAAGTCGGTAGATTAATATTGACTCCAAACTCAAGAGGTAAAAAGGTGGTACATCTTGTCTGTGTTCAGGTCACCATTAGGAGTATTGCAACACATTAGGTCATTAGGAAATGTTTGAGGGACCTAGTGTGCTTGTGGTCAGGTTTATGGTGGTGACTTTCTGCTGAGTTGGTTGCATGCCTGAAAATAGTGTCGATATAATTCTGGCCTTTGACAACCCTCTGCCACCAGTAATGTGAGACTCTACTCTGAGCTTGCCATTCAGGCTGTTGGCCATACGCTGGTTGATTCACCTGCTATGGGTGGCTGACCCTGGCCTGATTATCATCCTGAATATCTATTGCGTTTCATTGCATAATGCAGTCTGAAGTTTCTTCCGTCTGAGTTTTTTTTTTTTTTTTTTTTTTTCCCCCATCGGAGACTGGGCCCGGAGTTGCTTCAACCCAACTGAACACTAAGAAGATAACAATTGCGCAAGTAACATTGTTCTCCGTTTTTGATTTGAGAACCAATATTTCAGTTGTTTTTTTAAACATCCTCAACAGCAAAATCCGAACCCTTCTAGCTTCTAGACTAGCCCTGTCGTCATTATGGTGACACGGATTCCACCAGCAAATGTTTTCAAGTCCCACCTACAAGATGATGGTCACCCGAGCTGATGTGACCTGAAGATAGCTCAAGCAAATGACACCATACTCTGAATTGCAGACATTTTATTCAAATGGGGGTAGGGATTCAGGTGCTGGAACCAGGCAAGCTTGACCTCAAATGATGGGGGCCGCGGTGGCTAGATAGACTTAACGATTGCTACTATCTGCCACAGAGAGGGAAACTTTTGATTTAAGTTATTTTGGCTGAAGATGCTATAACCAGAAGGGTCCCCCTGTAATCTGATCCTCATTGCTTGTAGGCTACACTCTGGCCCACAGGTCACATGCCAAGGTCTATTTTAGTTCCCCCAAACTTAAACTTTAACGCTTTGACAAGCTCCCTAGGGGCCCTCTGCAAGGTGTAGTGCTAGAGAAGGAGGATTAGAAATATGTGTCACTAGAGTAAAAAGACTAAATTTAGCTTTTTAAAAATTTAACACATTGACATATGCTAGCTTAATATTTATTTTTACAACACATAGAGACACATTTTTTGTTTAAGTATAAAGACAATAGACTTCAAAACAATTCCAAAAGGAAATAAAAAAGTTACACTACAAAATGTCTACCTATACACAACCACTATTATATCAGTGTTTGTTAATCCATTGGGACCATAAAATCACATTGTACATGGAAAAATTAATGCATTTTGTTTTGCCATTCATGCCCATAATCTGCTCTGAACCTCCTCCAGGCCACAAAGTTATCTCAGGTCAGTCCTACCACCTATCTGAGAACAGGGGGTAGGATTCTCTCCTCCCGTTTTTGAACCGTATCCAAAACCAACTGATGGAATGTGTACTCTTCCTCCGATACCTAAGACAATGCCAATGCATAGTAGTGGAGTATCATAAACAACATACGTGTGTAGCACATTTCCTCTGACTGATGACGGCTGCAGACGGTTAGAGATCTCTCAGTCTTTTCCATTTACTCCTTGTCCTATTGGGCTAAACCAGGCCAGGCACGGCCTGTTCTCACACTGGTTTCACACTGGAAGTGTCTACACAGAGACAGTGTTGCTCCACGCACTCAGAGGGAAGATAGAGTAGTGGTTAAGGTGTTTGACTCCCAGCCCGAAGCTACTGGGTTCGATCCCCCATATCTGCATACCTGCAATCATCCTTGCGCATAATGGTAACCCCTCTCTGCACATGCATCTGAATTCAAAGTGTGACTTTGGAAAAAAAAGCGTCTGCTAAAGGACTTAATAAATAATAAGTGCTAATGGCGCTAGAGGGGCACTTATCTTTAGCCAGCTGATTTTGCTCATCTTGCCCGTTCTCGAATATAACCAGAGTTTTCTGAGTCCTACCTTGCGGAGGACCTTCCCGCAGGGGGGCCAGCCACAGCCCTGTCCCAGGCCATTGATGAACCACAGCAGCGAGAACATGGCGACTGTGGAGGACCAGGAGAACACCACATTGATGCCCCCCACCAGAAAGAGGCCAATGGAGAAGAGCCAGCGGGCGCTGATCCGGTCCGACAGGACGCCACTGATGAACTTACTGATGGCGTAGGCCATTGTCTGGCTGCTAGTGATCAGGCCTGCACGCACACAGACACACAAAGAAAACATGAACCATGTAACACTATAGCCAATTGGATGCATGATCTCAGATATCAACCTAAAAACATATTGAGAAACAACAAGGAAATAAGCCCTGACGAACCTTAACACACCACAAAATATTTTTGTTATTTTAAGAAGAAGAAAAACAACAACGTCGTACCCAGGTCATCCTTGTCAAGTTCGATTTCCTCCATCACAGAAGGCATGACAAAGGAAAAGGTCTTCCTGTTGAAGAAGTATAGCGAGTATCCAATAAACATGCAGATAAAGATGGTGACTCTGTAGTAGCCATATCCAGTGGCACCCATGATTCCAGTTGTATTGCTTGTTTAGGTTTAGAGAAAAACTGGTACTGCCACTGTGTACCAGAACAATTATCAAAATCCCCTCCTCAGTTCAGTGTGGACTCGAGTCCTTCGGCATCTGCAAGGGGAGGTAGGGAGAGAAAGGGAGAGGGAGAGAAAGGGAGAGAGTGAGTGAGAGAGAGAAATGAGTGCAACACACTGTTCTTGACTTTGTCTAGTGTAGCAGTCCTTGACTTTATCAACAGTGTGACAAACTGCGTTTAGTAGTAGTACAAACACCACTTGGGTGTTTGTAGCCTACTACTACTAAACGCAGTTTGTCACACTAGAACAGGTGAAGATTGGTCGACAGTGAAGGGTTTAATTATCACACTAGTGAAACATCCCAAGTTAGAAAGATTGAATTAAATTTGATCTGGACTTTACTTGCTTTAACTAAATGTGTGTTACCCAAGGCTCTTTGATTGGCTTCTAATTGAACTGGCTGTCTGATCAACTGAATAATTTGGCAGTTAGACATCTTAAATTAACCACTAAAGGTACAGACTACATACGTTTCTAGCGAAAATAACACAGATAATGTGGCCTACCCGATAACAAAGCATAATTACGAAGTTTCTTAGATGGACATCTATGTATACATCTCCATTCACTGCATACAGTAACTCATCATGTGTTCCACGTATGACGAAGTGATTTGTGGGCGCTGCGCCAGTTTGCGACTTTTCAAGGATACACTTTAGTACCTCAATAACGCCAACAGATCGGAGGCATATCCGACCCCTAAACTAGGCCTACACCGATACAAACGTTTGCAACATGTCTATAACTACCACTGATATGAATCGTTACAAGTCCGTATAGCCTAAGCTCGTACCTTTCATTCAAATCTCTCCTGCTGCAGTTCTGTGGCGCTATTTCCCATTCCTATTCGTCTGTGGCGACGCGGCTTTGCGTGTGATCGTCACGCCGTAGGCCTACACCATTGTGACCTCAGCACGTCGTTAAACGCTTCAACCTAAGGGCACGCATATTTTATTGTTTCTTTCTGATACTTTAAGTACATTTGGGTAGGCTAATAAACGTGCTCAGTGTGCAATTTGGCAACATTTCTTGATTGCGTCTGTAAAGCCGATTGTTTTATTGTTGCCCGATTATGCCGTGGTAGCTTTACAGGGCTATGTAGGCGTACACATGTTGGCATCGGTTTGTATTATCCATCTCAATTCAGGGTTTATTTCGAAGCACTCGGTTGGCTGTTAACGGGTGTTGCACTTACATGTGCGTCCTATTTATCGGATTTTTTGCAGCAGTAGGCCAAGATCGATTATTTTATAAATAGCCTTACACATTAAGGATTTTTTAAATGTTTCAATAGCCACGTGGTTTATAAAGTTGACCGTTTGTGTGTTTATTCTGATTTGTTTTGATGTGTAAACGTAGGCTATTACGTCCTAATATCGCCAAGAGATGGCACTAAAGGAACGCAATCTTTATCTCTACCTCAAGCTTAAGCAAGACTACAGCGCCATCCGATGGAAAATCATCTATTGCGCACGCACATATTTCTGAATCCCTCAGACAATTGGGATTTCATCCAAATCGTAAAAAAATCACTCCATCCATTTCGGAAGCATAGGAATTTTATTGCTAGCAATGGAGTTTTTGTCAATGTTTAACATTTAATCGTGAAATTATTTGTACATTATACATTGTCGACGTGTTTGAAACTGCCATAGCTTTTCTCATGCGAGACTTGGCAAAACAACGTTTTCATTTGCCTAGGTCACGGTCAATTAACGTTTGATTGGGATTTTACATTACTACAACTCTGTCGATGCATGCAATAAAACAATTATATGATGCATTCTAAGCTCTTTAGGCAAAATGCATAGTGTACTGTCCAACATGTTTTCCAAACCAGTGGCACTATTTAATTAAAGATTTGATTAAAATAATTGAATTCATGTGTCCCCGATCTACCAGTAGCCATCCCTGTAATGTGCACTGCATCTCTACTCTATTCACTTTGGATAAAAGCATCTGACATCTGAATAGAGAGCCTAATTTCGATTCATGTTCAGGACTCTCTCAGAAACACCACAATGCAACTGCGAGGGGATACTTATATAGGGAAGGGTCTAGTGTGACACCAAAGCCTGACAGGGACGGGTGTAGTGTGCCACCAAGGTCTCACAGGGAAGGGTCTAGTGGGCCAAAAAGTTCTCACAGTGAAGGGTGTAGTGGCCCATCAAGGCCTCAAAGGGAACAGCCTCCCACGAATACAGACATCCAAATGGATGTTGAACCCAGAGGACAAAGAAGTCATTTACAGTATATGACTGAACTGAACCAAACTGGAACTGAACGATTGTTGCTGAGTAGGGAGAGGCAAAATAGGAGTGGTTTGGTTTACTTCTGATCTTTAAACCTAGCTCTAGCCAGCCAATCACAAGCAGGGACATTAATACCAACCCTGATAACTTACAACGATGACCAAGGGTTAAAACCACTTGGGTAAAACAGGGATATGCTTTTCCCCCAAAGGTGAATAGGTTTTTAAAAAATTGCTTATGGCCAGTAGGCAATTTTAACAATGCATTATTTATCAAATGAACAGGCAGTGCACTCATTTATTGTGTCCAGAGAGCAGTGTTTTATCAATATTGCAGAGACTTTTAACTAATTTGCATTATGCACCATTGCCTAAAAACTCCCTAAAATATAGCAGATTAAATTTTGATGGATGATTTTTTCTTCATTGATATTGTACTGATAATGACGAAAGCTTATTTTTTTGTGATATAAGAAACATAGTTAAAATGATGATGCTTTATTTTTCTATTATATCTGCAGACACATTTCCAAAAAATTAAAGTTAAATGTAATAATACATGAACCTCTTATTCTAACAATCTAAACTATAGCTGGGCTGCCTATAGTAACTAGCAGATGAATGGGCAGTTAAAATGGGGGATGTGCTTAATCAAAATGTGTGTGTGTGTGTGTGTGTGTGTGTGTGCGTGTGCGTGTGCGTGTGCGTGTGCGTGTGCGTGTGCGTGTGCGTGTGTGTGTGTGTGTGTGTGTGCCATTATTATATCTATATGTCATAGTTGTAGCTCATTCTTATCTCAGTCTTCTCTATTCAACCCCTCCATCCCCTGCATGACTCCCTCAAATAATACAACAGAATAAAAAAGGGTGCGGCAGCCATGACTCCGGTCACCCAGAAAACTTCACCCTCTGATTAATATTAATGACAGTTTATTCATTTTCTTTACTCTCACACCCCAGTGGCGGTGGTTGCAGAGTGAGGCAGAATAGAATTAACTCTGTATCCAGTAAATGCATCAGAAATGCATCAGAATATATATATACTGTATATATAAACTTTTCTCCCCAAACAGGGAATAGAGTGAG
>OOFH01073301.1:2319-18641 GCA_900323355.1 Merlangius merlangus | reverse complement strand
GAAACGCAAGTGGGAAAGCGCAAAGCGCAAGTAGCTTTGTGGGCGGTTCTACGGCGCTATCGCTATTTTACAGGCGGATAAATGACACTTCCGCCGCGGCGCAAGTGTCAAAAGGGTTGGTCTGAAGCAGCCTGTAGGTGTGGTTTGGGCGTAACGTGCAATGGACCAATCAGAGCGTTTTCTCGCATCCCCTTTAAGAACGATCGGCGCATGTTCCATGGCGGATTGCTATTATGATGGCGGGTTTGCCAGGCGCACGCAATGAAAGGTTCACCACAGAAGATACCGATGTGCTTGTCAGAGCAGTCAAAGAACGCGACTTGGCTTTATATGGGGATGGGAGAAACCCACCCAAAATTGCTTCTGAAAGCGGCTTGGGAGGAAATCGCCGTAATTGTTTCAGATTTAAGCCTATTTATTTTATCTTCATGGACACCACAATGATTTTCCTTGTGTGGTAATATTTTATTGTCCTTGTAATTATGTATGGTTTGCAAAAATGGGAACTGCTGTCCGTGTAGATGAGAGAAGCAAAGTGTATGCGCGAGGTGCACAAGCAATCCGTATGCATGCGCCCTTAAAATAGCATCTGAACAACGCGCCGCTGACTAGGTATTTCCTGTTCAGTAGCGCAATGGTTTTCAGAAACGTCAAAATACCGTTTGCGCCAGAACACGCCTCCTCCTTCCGCCGAACCGCCCCTTGGGGCGCAAGATCTTTCCCTAATTTACCGGCGAGTGGCGCTGGTGGCAAAAGAACGCTCTGCGCCAGTTGTAAACTAGCAACGACACATGCGCCAGTGACTAAGTCACTTGCGCCGGATGCAAGATAGGGCCCTGTCTAAGTTTATTTATATACTGTAGCTCCCTTCAAACACAAGGCCATTCGTAGGCAGGAAACACATTTTAAAAACATTTGAAGGATAACAATCAAACGACAAAGAGAGACTTTTCTGTCTGTTCACAATGATTGCATTGTTGCACATATCCTCCACCATCCTTTAAATACATTGTAGGCTATGTAAAGTGTATCTTGACTTAATCAATTTCTAGAAGATATTTTATAGTGGACTTTTTAAACACTCTTAGCATTTTATATATATATATCTTTCTTTTTTTTGGGCTGAAAACCTACAACTGAAGCGGTAGAATTCCATCTTTTCTCCTGTTTAAATCTTCTACCAAATAGAAACATCCTTTTGTGAGTGGCTGAAGCTTTCAGCCGGGGATTTGAATACGTTTATTTCTATAGTGACTGGTCTACACGGTTTTGATTTGAAACCTTTACAGACACTTTTTCTAAGAATAGAGTGGCGAAGTCACGCTCCTTCCGGTAGAGCCCATGGGACCTATGAGATCGAAAAATATGAAATGGGTTTCAATGGAGAGAATGTTATTATTTTCTGGTCCCAGTCTTTATATGCCCTGGATTACACATGTTGTTTTTGGATTTAAAGGATAATTCTTCCTGCAAAGAAAACTAAAAGATTTCTCGAAGAAGTTTGATAATGTAAGGTTTTGTGTGAGACACATACACACTTTGTGAAATACAGCCCCTATCTGCTCTCGACGCGAATGATATACGTTACCACCACTCCGGTACAGACATGGCAATCTCTCTGCTCCACATCACCGGAGGGGAGGAGGGATAACAGCATCCAAAGAGGTGAAAACCATTCTAAGTCGGGGCATGTTGAGTGCTTCAGTTATGCCAATGGGGAGATTGTCGGTCTTGTCCACGCCAGTCGCAGGGAGGGTGACATCACATACAAGACGTGTAGTCTTTCTCATTGTGTTTTCTCTGCAGCCTTTAACTGAACAATTGCACAATAAATGGTCAAACTCTTGACATGAACAATTATCATTTAAATCCACAAACAACATACTTGTAAACCAGGGCATATAAAGACTGGGACCATTCAGATTGAAACCCATTCATATTTTTCAACCTCATAGGTCCCATTGGCTCTACCGGAAAGGGCGTGACTTGGCCACTCTATATCGGAGTCCAGACTAGCTTGGCTTTTTATTGGAGGATTGAGGTGAAAATACAAGTGTGTAGATATGAAGATAAACATAGTTATGTCTTAAACTCTGCCGTCCTCCCATTGGTACTCCCCTACTTCCCCTCTGGTACTCCCCTCTGGTACTTCATGTTAAAAAAACTCCCATGTTAAAAAAACGATAGTATTTTAAAAGTAGAACATCTTAAAAAGTATAAAATATTAAAAAAATCTGAAAAGAATCGCGCGATTCCAAGCTATTCTAAACATTTACAAATTTAAATGGAGTCTCTAGGTGGAAAAATTGAGGAAGGAGATAGGTCCCAAAGTTTGTATAGAATAATAAAGAGGAAAGTAATTTAAAATAAAACTTATGAAGAACAATAGTTGAGCGCTGCACTCACCTAATAAACAAGCTCTTGGCAAGAAATACAGTTCATTAATAATACTGAATACAATTGATATCGAATGTGTATATGAATTGGATTATAATTGCTGGCCCATAGAGGATAAACAGGTATATGGTTAAACATGCGACTTCATGCAATTATCAACATTTGACTAAAATGTTGTGTGCTCGAGGGATGGGTGTATTTGTCACAGATAAGTGATAATAACTGTTTTGATGATGATGGTTTGGAAATGTTCAACCGCTCCCGGAAAGACACAGATCAGTGTGTTCTGAGTGTGGAGGCACAGTTTCCCCTAAAAGCCTCCAGCAGTGGTGCAGTGCCACTAAATGTAGGAAGAAAGTTTTAATACATTTGACTAAATAATAGAAAGCAGCATATTGGCTTTTTCGTAGAACATAAGCAACAGTATTATGAGGCCCAGACAAATTGCTGACTGAAAAAAACAGAGTTTAAGCCGACATCAATGCAAACATAAAGTGTTGTGTCATATTGTTATACCATTGCTGTTGGAATGCACCGGAGACCTACTGGAATCACTGATTACACTTAAACCTCCCTGCACTTGCACACATCAGCACTGTGCACACACACATCAGCCACGTGCACACACGTCAGCACTGTTTGCAGGTGCACATCAGCACCGTGCACACACACATCAGCAAGTGTTTGCACGTGCACATCAGCAACGTGCACATACACATTAGCTACTGTTGCACGTGCACATCAGCCACTAGCACACACACACACATTAGCAACTGTTGCACATGCACATCAGCCACTTGCCCACACACATCAGCAACGCGCACATCAGTACTGTGCACATACCTCAGCCACATGCACACATATCAGCAGTGTGAACAGTGGAGGTCTTAGCATAGAGGCATAGGCCAAGCAGCGGTAAGTATTTGGCAACGCTGCCAAAGATGACACTTTACGGCTACTGTTGGGGATACAGACAGGAACAACAACGTCCAAAGCGTTAAACATGTCGCTACAGCAGCAGCAGCAGCTAGCTGTGAAGTGGCGCTAGGTGAAGACCTGTGAGAATACGTCAATAAGTAGGACTTCGTCAGAAGCGTGTGATTTGGAGAACGATCTCTCTCTCTCTCTCTCTCTCTCTCTCTCTCTCTCTCTCTCTCTCTCTCTCTCTCTGGTTTGTTTGTAGAATGTTTGAAATGTTCAATCTCAAATGTAACATCAATTCATTTACAATATCCTGTATCTTGCACATGGGTTTGTTTGTAGAATGATTGAAATGTCAATCTCAAGTGCACTGGAAATTGGAACCCACTCACTCACACATACAAAATAATAATTCATCTTGGCAATTTTTATTTGCTGTACATCACAAACAGCCAAGTATATGGCTGTTTGTGATGTTTTGCTAAATATACGACTGTTTGTGGGGGTTTACCCTAACTACTTGTCTTGCTGGTTATATTGAAATTAAAAAGAAAAGACAGTACTGGTTTTCCTGGCATTTTGGCAAAGACAGGTGTTATCTGAAGTTTGTGTAGTGCTAGACTTTGTGTGTTCTCTGTTTTCCATCTTCATTTTGGAGTAAAGAAGTGAATGCAGGGTTTAGAGGGGAAGGTTTCTTTTCTCATCTCCAACCTTTACTTCTGCATAAATTGGCTTTACCTGCCTATCCAACATTCAGTCGGTACATTTTTTTTCTCTGTTCTCTTTTAAAGATCGGATGATGTGGGTCCCATAAATATCTTCGCCCTGGGCCCCCAATTTGCTAAATCCGCCACTGCCTGCACACACAAACATCAGCAAGGGGCACACACACTTCAGCACTGTTTGCATGCGCACATCAGCCACATGCGCACACATCAGCACTGTGCACACACACATCAGCCCTGGGCACAAACAGATCAGTCACGTGCACACACACACATCAGCCACGTACACACTCTTCAGACTTGTTTGCATGCACCGTGAATCTGCACCGTGCACACACACATCAGTGACGTGCACACGTACATCAGCACCGCGCACACACATCAGCCCTGTGCATGCGAACATCAACATAGACCACCTCACCCACAACTCAGCACCTCTGCTGGAAATACATCTTAGAGGAGATAGATGTTTACAGATTTAGATTTCAGTGACATTAAGCGTCAGAGCAGTATCGGTTAATTTGATGTTGACTCCAATTTATGTATAAATATATTCAATGTTTCGACATTTTTCAATATACTTCGCATTTTAAGCAGCATTTTCCATTTGCTAAACTGTGCAAAATGTACAAGCGTGACATTTTTATTAGCTGGGGAACAAATTTGAGTTAATCTGTACAAAATATAACCATCCGCTTCAAATTCTGATTATTTAGAAATATTAAGAGTATGGTTGACATTCTTGAAAAAAATTATGTTCAATAAACGTCAAGTATGTTGTAATCCCCATGGGGCTTAAAATGGATGTTAAATGGATGGAAATCCAAATCTACTCTCTAAATTGATATGCAAGAATCTATGAATATGCTAATGCCCCAGAAGCTATTATATCTTTCCGCAAAGCCCATTGACCAATGTTTCAA
Source organism: Merlangius merlangus (assembly GCA_900323355.1). Taxonomy (NCBI): domain Eukaryota; kingdom Metazoa; phylum Chordata; class Actinopteri; order Gadiformes; family Gadidae; genus Merlangius; species Merlangius merlangus. The sequence goes on along the minus strand of OOFH01073301.1, from coordinate 13,675 downwards.
CATTCAAAACAGTCTGGGGTAAATTTGTTACTACATACACAATATATATCGTGACTTGAGCAGACAGATCAAATCACTCTTTGAAAACAAAGAAATTGGTTTGTGGTAACTGCTGTGAAGGCAACGAAAAAGACAGCTTTTACCAAAACATTGACAGATTTTGATATTGTTCTAAGGCTTATTTCACCATGGATCAACAAACAATATTATTGTTCAATCTATACTGCAATAATGTAAAACACTGAAATGTTCTATTTCCCATCATAAGCAGCATATTATTTGTCTCAAACCTCCTCAGCCTTGCACATTATAACCTAGCTTAGATGCAAAACATTGTTCCCTGGTCAATATCTTAGAAATAATCTGATTTGGCCGTGGACAGTATTGCATTTCAAGTCCTTATGTTATGTCTGCCTATTACTTCCACAGAAGAAACCTTGCATATATCTAAGCTGTTTTGAAACCAACATGTTTTTATCCTCCAGAGATCCAATCTAATCAAATCCAAGGCCTTCTGGCTACAGAGGCGGAACGTTTCTATTGCCATCAGGAAATATTTGAAGTGTGGAATGGATGCTGTGTGATTGGAGTGACTGTATTGGACTGACCTTCTCTTACATCCTGTTTGGGGTCCCTGCTTTGGTGATGATATCCCTTGATCACTATCTTCACATTTCGCTGTGGCGAAAGTCGTTGCAGTCGGCTGTTGCCAACTTTTGTTGGTTTTTGTAGTGGATGGTGTGGACACTGACAAGAGGACTCAATTTCACATCTCAGAGGTAGAATCGAGATACAAGCTTTTACTTGAAAAGGGTTCGGTGAACGGATCAGTCAGGAGATCAAGCAGAGAGATATGGCAAGGAGGAGACAAAGGCGTAGGGATCCACTATCAGGAACACTAAACTCAAAATTGCACGCATGACACAGGGTACAGAGACCAACTGGCACAGAGGGAAGGAAAAAGACTGAATACATGGGGAAGGGAAGGATAATGCCCTTCCTCATGTACGATTCAGGGCCAGGGAGGACAATCACAGAGGCGGGAAACACACAAGGGCAGGAAGCGATGTGTCTAAGGAGCAGGGAAAGAGGTGACCGTCTTCCGATGTCCAAGACGATTTTTAGTGATGATTGATTCATGAGAATTCCATATTGTGATCATTTAAATAAATAAGGCAACTCTCAACATACATTTGAGTATATCCTGTCTGGCAGTGCATAAATCCTCTTATACACTATTGTATGCAAGATTACATTATGGAATTGATTATTATTATGATTATTATGGGAGTAGGGTTTGGATGACCGTTCTGCGTACCGCCGGTGCTGCCTCTGCAAAACTCTTTCCTGTACATTTCATCTCACAACTTATTTATCTGATATGGATGAGGGCTTGCATGTTTTTATCCAGCGCGGTTGGGTGCTGGCGTCCTTTCAACTTGAGTGGTTTATGCCTGAGGTGATTCCGCGCCTGATACCTCGTCTAATCCGTAAGTACATTCATCGAATGTAAATGCAGAATGGGAGCTGTTTGGGATGTTGGTTTTATAAATTCTAATGGTCTATGGTTGACATGGAAATTAAAAAAAGAAAGCTAGTTCTGCTGTGAGACTTACTTTTACTTGCTAACAAACCCAAATGTCCCTGATGTGGTTTTTTTTAAATATTTTTTTTAAAGTACAGAATAAACCATTCTAATAGAAAAAATATTTAAAAAAAAAATAGATTCTGTTGAATTAATTTGAGAATATTTTATTTATTGGACAACGTTTGCAGCAGTTTTTTATATTTTTATAGGTTTTTTTAATTTTCTTTAAAAAATGTATGCAAAAATGTATAATGATGTTTATAAAGAACTGTCTTATAAGGAACTGCCTGCCAATTGACCACATTTTTCACCAAAATAAAACTGTATCGTGTATCGTTTATTCCATCCACTCTGCCCTTGTGTTTGATAGAGATATACTTAATTGATGAGGTAATTGAGGTTGCAATCTTTATTTGGCGAACACTTGGTCTGTCTTTAATGTTGAAGTATTACTTTATTATGCCAGACGGTTGATGCCTAAAGTAGGCCCTCAAGTCTTGAAAAAGCTTAGGGTAGGTTTCGTTATTGGATCATCTCAAGATTATGAATCATTGCTTCAGGATGGAAGTGTATATATATATTCACTCATGATAGATAGCGACCGTAGTGACAAATCTACTAAGTTGAAATTCTGAACAGCAGCTTCTATTATTTAAATGATCAAGTTTTTTAAAACCAGAACATTGATAGCCCAGGCCAGACTCCAAGTTCAGCACAAAAGATTACCACGGCTATAATTATTCATTGTCCGGAGTGATGCCACTTAGGCCAACAGCTGGAGCAGCAGGAAGGAGCGGGCGCCATGGCGACGGGTCCCCACCCACTGCCACCTGGGGAGACAAGTAGGAGGCCGGCCTACCTTTCATCCCCCGGCCACTGTCAGGCCGCATCTATCAGCCATAAAAGGTGCTCTCTACATCAGATGCCCTTCAGCAAACCTTATTTACACTATAAGGTTCCCCTTGCCATTTATCCTCGCTTGTTGTCCCTCCTTGGTGAGTTAAACTGGCTTAAAGCATCACTGGCACCATCCATTTATTAACACTGTTGTCCTTTGTTTCATGTCATGGAACACTGGGACGAACTTTTCCTGTTTGATTGGAGGAGAGTGTGCATCAGGAAATGAACTGACGCAATACTTTTAATTACCAGTTTCATGGTTGGTGTCGTCGTGAAATTAATTTAACCTTTTTATCAATAGGGTAATTTAAATGAGGAAAGAATGGAGAACCAATGCATAAGGCTCTAATTATAGAGACATACTGGTCTCGAGTTCAGGACTGCATAAGGTAGCAGGCTGGCCCAGTTCTTGGAGATGCCATCTGAGGATACTTAACTCTGAAACTCTGGAGGATGACATTTAAAAAAAAGAACACATTGGAAATCTCTATTTTTGGTCCACAATTGAAAATACAAAATAAAAGGGCGTACTCTGATCATACAAGTAACCATGCCAGGAAAGAACAGCACTAAGACAGTAGAGTATCATGTTCGGTCGAGGCTCAAAACACGATGCTTCACTGAAACCATAGCTAAACAGGAAAACGGATTACGGATACACAAAACATCTCCTACAGATGAGTCTACTGCCAATTATAGTGGATACACTATAATGGTGAGTTCTTTAGCCTAGAAAATTAAGGCTCTGAAAATGCCCCAGCCTTCCAAAAATAACCACAGCATGTTCACGTTTAAGCCCAAGGTGATGACGGAATGTATCAGTGGATGATATTTGAACAGTTTTGTCAGTCGTGCCTCTTCCATATTAGAACCAGAAACTCTTTTTGACACTCTTCAATGACAGTGGAATGACCCATCAGGTGATGAAGCCTCCCGTGTAGTTTGGGTGTTCAGACTAGTCTCCCTCCCGCTGCAGTGCTGTCGTTGTGCAGGACGTTCCATTGGGGTGTAAACATTTCCAAAAAGGTGTTTTTTTGTTAAGGCGATTGGTCGGATGCCCTTCACTTTCATGAGCAGTGCCCGTCTCATCTAAAGCGAGGACAATCTAAGCCTTGCCAAGCATTTATGGATGACATTTAAAGGCTGGAAATGCCCCAATAAGCAGTAGTACCCAATAATAAGTACTTAATCCTCACTTTAGATGAGCGTCTTAAAATCGTCAATCCCCGTTCGGGGTGTTTTTCAGTTGTCCTTCAATTTATGACTTCTGCTTGTCAGACAATATGTTGGCATCCAGCAACCAGAGTCAATTACAAAGTGTTCATGAAGTGCCTCTTCATTCCTGTAGGCTGGCAACACAGAGATCACCTCCATAAAGTTGGGGCATCTGGGTTGTTTTCTTTTTTAAGACAACATCATGTATGGTTTTATGGGTCTGAGATAAATCTGACCCTTAAAGGCGGGGCTTATTTCCCATCTTGCCCATACCAATATAGACTCAATAGTCCTTTGTCCGGCAGATGCTTCATAAACCACGGAGTGCATAACCGTTTACCTTGTGTCTCTAAGTAAACACATTATTGTTGAACCTTTACCACTCTGAGTCGTACCTAACCCCGAAACCACGATACCAGAGGCATCAAGATCACGCTTGGGTCATTAATGGCGGTAGACAGTTGGCATGTGTTTATCTAGTAAAGGCTAAGTTATGGTTCCACGTTGACGCAACGCTATGAACATGCAGTTGCTTCGAAGCAGTTGTGAACCTGTTTTTGTTCTGCATCTGGTTTTTTTTGGGAGGCGCACGTCAGGGCCTTACGCAAGGAGGGCCTGCAAGGCCAAAATGGGTCCCTAAACCCCATGGACGTGGAACTATTACTAGGCCTTAAGTGTGTACGCATTGAATGTCTCTGGGACAGGGGGCTGGGTCGGGGAATACTATTATAGATAAGGATTTTTAAGTAACTTTTGACGTTATTTGTTCTTTAATAAAACGTAGGAGGAGTCATTAAGTTAGGGAGGATGTTATAGGGTTATACCCACAGGGGACCAGCGCATCAGAGGGCGTTTCTGCGGACTCTTCTGGAAACTTTAGGAATGGCAGCATTCACGTTTTCCAACTGTAGGGGGGAAATAAGTTGAAAATCCTTTATCCATTTACCGGTGTTCGCTGAGCCAGTATGGCTGTTGCTGCAGCCTCTTGGTGTACAAAGTTATCTGAAGGTTGTTTTGCTTGTTTGGGAAGAAATACAGTGTTCTTCTGAAAGTTGTGCGCATATGTGGCAAAAAAGTGTGTTGCTCTTGCCCTGTCAGCGGTTCCTCACCAGACCATTGTTGTTGGTTGATTCTACAGCCCGCTTGGACAGCTGACAGTTTTGTTGAATAATGTTGCACATCTGACTATATTATCTAAATGGTCAATGATTTATGAACAACACAATTATTGGAATGATGCCATGCAGTATGGCCGTTGTGTTGGTGCATTTGTGAAAAGTCAATTTATGAAACCAATTTGTTTGAAGTGAGATGGTTCTGATCAGTAGCACAAAAACAAAAGTTTTTTCATACAATGTTACCCTCAGCTACTTGACATGCATTAACTGGGTTTAACAGCCTGTTTTGCTTTCAGTTTGAAGCCAGGGAGAGAGATAAATATGTTTTAGTGACCACTGATCAAACCCAGGCCATGCACCTTCCCCAGAGCATTTATGAACCACTCTATGTTCCAATAGACAAGTGTATTCAGACAAGTGTGTGACATGATATGGTAGTTCACGTGAACAGGCTTATGATTATCAGAAAAAAAATACCTTCAGTCTAAGATGGTTGCAACTGTATATTAATAATTCAATATGGCAAACAGCATCGGTGACATCTAGGCAGTCAACCGTATATGTTTGAGCCATGTATTTGGAGACGGGAGAGGAGCCTGCTGTAGCTCCCCAATATCGAGGCTATCCATTCATCCATTCATTCGTTTTACAATGGTTCCCACCCACCAGCCATGCTTCCAATTGTTACCTGAGAGTGGTGTGAAGTTCCTTGGGCTAATTTGGAGAAGGTATGCACACTTCAAGACAACAGATTGAGTATGCTGCGTCATGCCCTGCAACTTTATGGGGATAATAACAGGGAAAAAGGGTAGCCAAATCAAATCAAGGGGCTTTATCAACGAGTGCTGGCCGAAATTCCTTTGGACACAAGTGGATGAACCTACAGCCAATCGGAGCAACGAAACGCGTCGATACACGAAACGTCGAAAAGCAGCACCCGTCTTGGTTGTTTATGAAAATGCGTAAACGGCGCTCCATTTGGTTGCTCCCCAGCACAGACATCGTATCAAATCCGGCCCCTATTAGATAAACGTTTGTGATTGGCCTGAACCGGCCCAGGTCTGCTGAACATTTTTCTGAACGGGAGGGGGCCAGATGAAAATGCCTGAGCAAATCAGGCAGGTTCCCAGGCTCTGTAAAAAGCGGCTTTGGTCACACAAATACCAATGTGCATAGTGAAAGCCTTGGCTCAAAAACGAGCTGCGCCTAAAGAAAGTATGTTTGTGAGTGGAGGGGATCTTCAAACCACAAACATAGCCCTGCACACATCTGCAGAGGAGGTTCGCCATGCATTCAGTGTGATCTGACGAATAGTTTTGCTGAGAGAGAAATTACCGGAAAGATGTTTTAAGAGAGAGGATAATCGTCTTGACAGTCGTGTGATTCGTGGCTGTGGGACATCTCGCCGGAAGCATGGCAGATAGCCAGGACACACATTTATAAAATAATTTAGGGTAAGAGGAGCAATGGAGAGAGAGAGAGAGAGAGAGAGAGAGAGAGAGAGAGAGAGAGAGAGAGAGAGAGAGAGAGAGAGAGAGTTGATACACTGCAGGGTTAAAGTCTGAGATATAAAAGGTTTTTTAATATATTTATTTACTTAGGTAGAACTACGTTTGGGCAGCACTGCAAGAGATCCATCTTTTTAGTGCAAATGATCCGCTACAATATAAATTATTTCCTTGGTGTTGTTGGGTTTGCTCAGGACAGGTGAGTCAGTGGCAAGTATCAATGTATGAATCACCTGAGGAAACGGATTGAGCTGTGAAATACATTTTACCGTAACAAACTCTGTTTGGGCTACAAATAAGAGCTGTACTGCTGCTACTGTTTGAAACCCTGTGCCTTTATAGCGGTGAGAGGAAGCTATTTGACATACCTGCAACCACCTATCAACACCAAACTAATGGTAACCTCCTTTAATTGGTCAATTATTATTACCATTGTTTGTATTACTATTATTATCATAATCATTTCAATAGACTTAACCAAGGAGCCTTCTGCAGCTACACTATTAGATTTGCTTTGTTTGTTTGCTGAGGTGAGAATACACAATTTGAAGTCTGGTGCAAATTGAGGATTCATAGCGTGGTCTGTTTAGAAAAAGCACGTCTAAATCGCCTCTGAAGCAACAGAGGAAACTGGCCAGGGGTCGATTTAAATGGACAGAATAGGTCGGGTGTGAAAATACCCCGAAGTGCTTTTGCTCCATGCTATAATTCAACAATGTGGTTCGGATATCTCGGGTTCATATGAAACATCCCAAGACTTTTAAACATTTGCTACAGCAGCTATGTTTGTCTGCTTACGCATAACCAACACAGAGCCTAAATTTCAATATTTACATATAATCATTCTGATAATCGCTTTTTTTTAATTCTGAACGCAAGGTGCTGTACACATATCTAATATCACTTGATATCTTAATATAATAGCAGCTTAATATATTAATATAACAGCTGGGTGTAAATGATTTTCAGCCCCATTCCGCTTTTATCCCTGGAACTCATGGATCCTGTCGGATAATGTTCTCCTCATTGTTTTCATCATATCCCTGCTAATAGTGCAGGGGCCTTGTCCATTGGGCCTTTCCAAGGGCCTTGCCATATCTTTTGAATTAGGATATGATGCATGGTTCTACAAAATGCTGGTGGTAACAGATATAATCATGTTTATTCTTGAAGGCAATGGTGCCACACAAACTTAAACCACCGTATCTATGTCAACAGTGAAACTAAGAAAAATGGCACTTAAGTTTGACTATCCAATTTTCTAGGTTGATAAGTGGAGAGACATTTAATGAACAATGACTTATTAAATTATTTGATTCCTAAAAAAGAAAAACACTTACGTTTTTGATGAGAAATGAAGAAAAAGACAATCTGCCTTTGTATTTCTCTAAATATGTATAGGCAATAATACAAAAGCAAAGTGCAGCAACTAGTGTTTCAATTCAAAGTTTTATTTTTTGGAATATGTACCAAATAACCCCAAGATTACAAATTAACCTCATCTTCATCGCTATCGTCATCAACACCACCTAATCTCTTAACACTTCATTGGTGATCACAAATGACCAAGGAAGACTGCATGGGGAGACTGCAGATACTGTGGGCTGCCTTGGTTTTTAGTCTGATTTTGAAGTAACTGGAATAATTGGAACAGGTGCTTCGTCACAAGATAAGTATATCGTGTTCCCTCTTCTTGACCCAACAGAAAGGATCCAAAAGGCAAATACATTGTCTAAGTATTTCAATATTACCCTAAACTCAACAACCCCAACTAACAAAAACAAAAAAATTAAAACATCCAATAAAAATCTGATTTGCTCCTGGCGACCTCGGTACCCACTTCCATACTCAGTATTACAATTAAAAAGCTGGATTGTGTACTGATAAGAATTTCCTGATATAAATGTAGTGCCCTGGCCTGTCCTGTCACTATCTGAAAGAAAGTGGCTCAGTTTTAAGTTATTATAAACCAATTTCTGAAAACATCATGCACTTCCATCACAACTTTTTTCTTTTTTTCAATTTTTTTTTGCATTTCCCTGCTTTATTATAGAGTGAGATGGAGAGGAAGGTATGGGAGATATAGGGGAGGACATGCAGCAAATGACCACTGGCAGGAATCAAAAGCGGGTGGCTGCGTTCAGAACTGAGCCTATACGGTATGCGCTCTACCCAGTGAGCTATACCAGGGCACCCCCCGTTGCGACGTTTTGGTGTGCTAATTCACACCTTTGATAAGAAAAATGACCTTTCTTCTCGACTTTTTATCTTCAGCCTTATATAAGGAGCCATCACATCTCTCACCAACACTGCAATACTTTTCCATGGAATTTTGACCCGAGGTGGAAGCAAACCAAACTTGCAATATAGCATAACAATGGGGTGGGTTTTCAGCTAGGCAATTAAGGAACGACACTATTTTGTCTGGTATGTAGGACATTCCCAAGTCACTGTAACTGTTAGTCTTTGATTAAAAATGGGATCGATTGGAGAGACATGAATCAATCTGGAATAGACAAACAGTGTAATCGATATTATGTATAACTTGATTATGTACCCACACAAACATGTGCATCACAATCCCACAAACCGGTATTTGCATTTAGTCTACTTCTCTTCAAATTCATCCTTCCATATTACTGATCAAATCGAAACACATCCCCCCATAGTCCTATTCATATTACGAATGCAAGCATGAACCAAGGTTGAGGGCTGCATTCTATGAGCGTCTCCATTGGCATGCACAATCTTTGGCTCACCACCCGCAAACCCTAGAAGGTACAGTATTTGGACAACCTCAGATTTTTCACTCATTTTTGTGTTTTATCTGAATTCAAAACACAACTATATTAAGCCCAGTGGTGATCTCAGTAATGGCACCACTTCTATCTAGCACGCACCACTGCTTCTGACAGAGGCCCCAGAGCACTCTGGCCCGCTGGCACCTAGTGCGCTCCTCGGCGTGACGCTGGAGGGGATCTCTTTGGTGGGTCTCATCGGTTCATGAATGTGATACCTATTGAGAATATGACCTGGAAAAAGGTTGAATGCAGGAAAAATTCACCCTAATCTTTTCTTCAATTTGCTTAAAGATTAAATAATATTCAGAAAGGACACACAATACATGTGATCCAGTGCGTTCTCTTCCCCTATTGATCTTACAAGTCAGTTGCCACTTCAAGTATTGCTACTTCTGTTCTCTATTAATTTGAATTGACGGTATATCCTATTTATCATACACGTGTGGAGGGCAGTTGCGGGCTGATACACCCATCGAAACTGAGCTTCTGAAAATATATGAATACATAAATATTGGTCTTATCCAAGCCACCATATTAACACTTTGCTCTTGAAGTAAGTAGCTTTGATATTGAAAATGGAATTCAAACACACAAAGACATACAGGGAGTGAATAGTCAGCATAGAGTTGACCTGTAGTCCTGGCCTTGTCTGGCTGAAAACTTTGTTGGAGGTAAATCATTCAAAAAGTTTACTCAGACTTGCATAGGTGCGAAAAATGCCTCTGCATGTCTGTGTGTGGCTGTTCCTTCGGTTTTTATCGATCCAGACGCTGGGAATAATTTATTTTCATATGAACAAACACACTTTCTCTCTGACTCACTAACTCACTCTCACTGACTCGCACACTCTCAACACACAGTAATGAAGATGAAGACCTTCTCCTACAGACTTGACATTCATCTTGAATTCACAAACAAGGCATACAAACCAGCAGAGAGAGGACATTGTGCTCAACACACTGCAGATTTATATTTCATTGAGTACATCATTGCTCAGGTCATTATGTATTAATACGGGCACAAATTGTTAAGTGGATAACATCTTGGTTCCATTGATTAATTACTTACTTAAATCTCTTATCCTTTAATATTATAAAGAGACTGAATATCAAACACAATAAGCTCTGTGATCGCCTCAGTCATTTCTCTTCTTTTGTTTTAAGAGATATTATACAAACAACTTCATAACTGGATATACTGTAGATCATCACACACTATGGATTATTATTACTTCCTACACTCATCAATAATTAATGCACTTTGTGTTAGCCATTTGCCAATAATCTTTTTGGTTTATGAACTTCTTCCACAAGCAGTATTTCCAAAGAAATGTACGGCAATATAATTGGCAATTTGGCCCCTCTTGCTCTTTTCTTCTTAAACGCTGTCCAAGTCTAGCCTTGTAAGATCCTGAACCCATAAGGTCACAGTCTGGTTCTCCCTGCAGATCAGTCTGGCCCCGCCAGTGGAAAGCCTCTTTTAAAGTGAAAACATGATAAAATCATAGGACCAATCAGTGCTTGGGGCCAGGCTATGATAATAATAATAATAGCCTTATGTTGAGTGCTATTTCTTTATTTGCTGGATTAAATCAATTGTTTTACCAGATATACTATTAAGGCTTACATTTAGTAAGCAGTGTTTACTAATTTAAACATTTATTTCCTATTTAATATTTTAATACTAGTATCAAATATGTATACCTATTTTTTTTTTTACCAAGCAAGAATTGTTTGAGATGAAATTACCTCTTTTTCGAGCAAGGCCTGGCCAAGATGCCAGCAGTAAAATATAGTGAAACTATAAGACAAACCTAAAGAGAAAGCACAGACATGAGAAAAAGAGACAAATACAGTCCAGAGGGTGAAGAAGGAGAAGGAGGCGGATACACACTAAAAGCACATTTTGTGATTATAAAATACTATGCAGTGAAACATTTACACACTCCAAACTTTGCCATTAAAAAACTTGAGAGCCGAGTTTAAAAAGCATTAATAGTGGTGAGTTCCTGCAATTTTAGTGTTTTTCAAGACTGTTCCAGGCGGAGGGAGCAGAGTACTTATAAATATATATATTTTTCATATATTTCCTAAGATTGTACACAGTTTGGTCCGATACCATTTTTTTTTCACTTTTTTTTGTCTGAGGCTGTTTGGTTTGACCACCTTTTCTGTTGCCCTCTTCTCTGGCACTATATTATCAGCGGCCATGTTGTCAGAGCCTTGT
>OOFH01072105.1:0-10652 GCA_900323355.1 Merlangius merlangus | reverse complement strand
GGGGAGGTGCATGAGGAATTCCAGACATTCCTCCCTCATGGGAGAATGGGAGCCACCAGCCAGGGACATGGAGAGTGTAAGGATGTCCAGGGGGGCGGAGGTGAGGATACGCTGGTGCTAACCCGACACACAACCCAAGTGACAGGAGACTGGCAACCCTACTGGGGTGGGCAAAAAAAAGAGAAAAAAAAAATAGGTACAAGGTTCAAAGTCCACCGATCAAATGCTCACAGATACGCAGAAAGGAATTTGCCCGTAAACAAGATACTATCTGTGCGCTTGGGAAATTAGAAAAAGACAAAATGGAGGCAATTAAGAGGAAACCTTCCAAACGACAGCGTGCCTTGCATTCCAGCGCGAGGGATATGTCAGGGTTTTTACGGCCTTGTTGCTGGAGAGCCGGCAGCCTTGTGCGTTCGGGCCTCACAAGGTACGGCCGGCCACTACTCAGCCATTAGCATGAGGGACGGGGAGGGCATCAAGGCCAGCCAGAGCCACAAGTTCCCCAGCTCACCTGTTAACAGCAAGGCTTTGGCTCACCATGCTGTAACCCTAAACCATCAGGCCCGGCCAGCGTGATATTTATATCAATCAGGGGAGACTGGAGTCAATAGTGGACAGGGGGATGTTGAGGAAAAACGAACAGGGAAGACAAGAGCAAGAGAGCACAAGGATGGAGCATGAAAGCTAGGGTCCACAGATGTATTTGAAGGTCTTCTTTACCGCCAGCACTGTACTGTGGTAATGAGATACAGGCTTGTGTCTGAAGAGAAGGAGGCAGGGGGTGTCACAGTATTAAAAAAGACAGAAGCATCTCAGGGCAGCGGCTGCAAAATAAACATGGCTATAAATATACTGCCGGGCAGCCCTACATGCGAAAGATGACACTGCCCTCGAAAGAGAGCGAGAGCGACTGAACCAAACTTAAAGCATTGCCCCACAGAGCAGTATATCAGATGACGGTTCGGGGGTGGCGGGGGATCGGGTCTATAGAGATAATTTCTTCCTGTCACTTGATGTATGGGAGGGCATGTCAGCAAGCAGTCCATTGTACCAATGGAGAGCCCTAATTAGGATGCCATGTGTCATTTCTGGAGGAAACGATGAGTGTGAAGCAGCCAGCTCTACTTTAGTTTCCTGCTGACGAGAAGGTGGGTCCAACCTGAACTCCTTGCCCTGGCTCTGGCACACCTGGCCTCAATCTATGTGCCAAGAATCCAGATGAGACTCCCTTTCTGACACCATTCCTTTGGGCGGTCTTAGAAAGAATCCCCAGCAGCCCAATGGTCCGAACACACCAATGAAATGAGCTCGAGAAAGAGACGGTACAAGATGAAAACCTACTGCAGGAGCTAGAGGCACCGTGCCCTGCACAGAATCTGTTGTGCACTGATTCTGCTTATTGTGTCCTCCAACACTTCCTCAGGATATGTGGGGCTGGCGCTGTTGCCTAAGCGATGAGGTCAGCCATGCGGCTCCCTCTTCCCCTGGACCCAGCAACAGGATGGGTGTGGTGAGGCCCCAGGAATGAGGCCGATTTACAGGCCCGCTGGACCCGCTCTCCAGGCCCGGCCTACAGGCAGGAGGCCTGCTAGAGTGACGCTGGTTGGGGAGCAGGAGATGAGACGATTGACACAGTGCACTACAAACCACGGGGCTTTCTCCAGAGAGCCGCTGCTGTTATACTATATACACGACTATACATGACAACAAACACTAGCGCCGAGAAGTAGAGCTCACTGAGGAGTCAGGACCTCCTGAGAACTTCTGCCATGTAGCAAGAAACACTGGTTAGGTTTAGGTTAAAGACCCCCTCCACCTCAGCAGGCTCTCCGTCCTCTTCCTGGCCGGGATATGTACACTCTGCAAAGGAAAGTCACGTCTGAAAGAGGATTAGTGTATTTAGCGCATTTCAATATAAGGGCCCTTTATGCTCCTAGACGGCCACTTGGCCCATGTAATCAAAACTAAATCGAAGGCCTCAGGGGCCAGATTAAATACCACATGTCCGATCCCACCTCTCCCTAAGCATGTGGTACAAAACGTGTTTGAAACATTGCAAGGGAGAAGGGACATATATTCAAAAGCTCACCTCAAATACCAAAACCACCAATAAAGAGACTGCGTTATTGATCAGATTTGATTGTCACAGATCAAGGAGAAAACAATCAGGACTTTGGGTCTTTATGTCCCTGATCCATCCCCCACGGTTGACCTGCCCAAATAGAGACGGGCTGTCAGTCCACTGAAAGTGTCAGTGAATATCCCAGCATCCTGAGGAATTTACCCAGAGAGGGGGGCTCTGGCTTCACACCCCACCAATAACATGCTCTGTGTGGCTGCAGCAGACCCAGGGGCACCGACCGACACCCATGTGTGGTCTCATGGTGTGGATAGCAGGAGCCACATCTGGGGGAAAGACAATAAGCATACAACGCTTCTGAAAACTAAAAGACAAACAAAACATTGGATTTAGCAGTAGAGGATGAGCTAGCCACTCCCTTTCCACTCGGAGGGGATTCCCTTCGCTCGGAGTGTTGGGGGACGAGGGAGGATCAATATAGCCAGAGCCCCGACAGAGGGCTGGTCAGGTTTCCAAACAGGTCCATACAGACTCCCCAGTCATCCAATGAGTCACAGACCAGTCGCCCCATGGGGCTCAGTTCAATTTCCAGGCCCCACATTCTAACTGCATCTTCATGTATGGGCTTTGTCTCAGCATGTTCAGCTTAAACACGGCTATGGTATTGGTATTAAAGCAGAAACTATACATGTGTTGTTATTGCTATTTTGATTTTAGTCTGGATCCTCCATACAGATTGGGCTTAAATAATGTAATAACGTTAAATGTAGTGGCTGTGGACATATCATGGCCAGAGAGTATTTGGCCATAAATTCTGAGATACAGAGATGTTAGACATTCCACAGAGCAGCCTCCCCACCCTCCACTGCCTCAGTGAGGCCGCAGGCTCCGTCCACAACAACAATCAGCTCATTCACTGGTGCCTGGCAGCAGCAGCAGCAGCAGCAGTAGCAGAATCATCCAATATAGCCCAGAGGTGCACTCCGGACATGCTCCGACGTGGATCCTCCTCTCTCCACTTAACAAATAACGATTTACTGCCTTGCTATTACCAGTTATTAGAAACAACAAGTGTCGGAAATGGATATTGGGAATGAATCAGAGGGATTGTTTGTGAAATAATAAATCAGGTCAAAACGTGAGGAAAGTGCATTAATAGAAAATACACAGAAGTCAAGTTCAAACGTCTAGTGCCATAAGTAGAGCATGGGTTAGGGAACAGCATTGTTTACGTATTATTTTACAACACTTAAATAAGTAGACCTAAGGTTTACAGAGTTGTAGCTGGGTGGGTCAAGCTACTTTCAACATCAGTCAACGTGGACACATCTGGTGATCAATCAACTGACATCCAAAACATTACTAATGTGGGGTCTAGTGACGGAAAACCACAGTGTTGTGTTGATGCAAACCACCACCGCCGCAACACGCTCACTTGTTGCACACACGTCCATGATAGTAACGTTTGCAGCACTTAATGAAGCAGAGACCCACCAAAAGTAGGTTATGTTTAGTTCAGTGCAGATTGCGGTGACCTCTCCGGGCAAGGCTGGTAGTGTTTGGACCACGCTGCACCTACCAGCCTGATCCCGGAGGCCTTTCACCCGAGGGATTCAGAGATGGGGTGAGGAGCTTCAGGGCGCAGATGGGGACGCGTCAGAGGAAAACGCATCGATCTGATTCATTTAACACGTAGTTGATTCGGTGAGTCACTGTAGCGTATTGCTGTTCTCTAAAAACATAACAGAACTAAGTTGCCCACCTGAAACTTTTGAAACATGCTGTAGAAAAGCTAACAATGGCCCCTGGTTATAATGTAAAATAAATGGGGTCAAATGCACGATGTGTCCAACAGATGACCGCCACGACGCGATGCACCGAAGGTTATGCTGGTCCGTGGGGGGCTAATAATAGCAGAACATTTGCACATTTTCAGATGGACCCTTGTTAACTCACGTTTACTTCTCCACCCTGCACTCTGATTAGTGCGATGTCGAGAAAAACAGATCGGCACAGGGAAAGGTTACCCACTTACCTAGGTCGTCCATGACGGGGACTGGTTCCGAGCAGCGTCTTTCTTCTGCTGCCTTTCTCTGGTTCCCTGTCCGTATTTTACTAACTTTTCCCAATGTTCTGAAAGTCGCTCAGAAGTAGCCCTCGTGACCGCGCCGTGATGAGTGCCTGTGTAATTCGCGGGCACGCGCCTCTTGACTCCAAAGATAACGCTGCGAACACGGCTGGGCGCGCCCCATAGCGGCAAACCTCGGGAAGAACACGCGTATCGCGAGAGTGGTGTTCAACCAACAGTGGTGAGCGCCCCCTGGTGGTACACCTCGGGAAGACTACGCATATCACCAAAGTGGTGATCAAAGACCCAGCGTAAACAATGTTCTCTTGCGTTTATTTCAGATGAGGACAACATAATATCAAGAAGCATCAAAATATATACGTTAGATGTATAAATCTTTTTTAATCAAATGGCCACTATACATAGATATTGTGTTTACTAGAACATGTAGCAAACACGATTTAAAAATAATAAATATAAACCTAAAACATGACACAAAGCTGTACATTCCTTATGCAATGTTGGTATTTTAAAATAAGCCTGTTCTCTTACGTAATAGATAGCACGATAAAGAAACATGGATTGTTGAGACACATTTCCCCTGAAAAGAACCAGCTGATAAAAAACAATTGATCAGAAACGTTTTTACGTAAAAGATGATGGTGTGGTCGAGTCATCCTTAATTTCCTTCCACTCACGATCCTTTCACTGTCAGTGTAAAAAACACCTGGACCTGCCTCACTCAGAAGTCCACCGCCTTCAGCTTCCTCTCCTCTGCGTTGCTGAGGGGCTGCTGGGAGAGGAGCTTCTCGTGCAGGCGGTGGTGCTTTCCGATGCCCAGCTTGGGCAGGCCCCGGTTGAGGCCCTCCAGCAGCACGCAGGCCTTGCAGAGGGCCTGGCTGGAGATGTAGCCGCAGCGGCCGCACGTCCCCTGGACCGGCATCTTCACGCTCTCCTTGATGGACAGATTCTCCCCGGAGTGCAGCACGGCCATGATGGCGCTGGGCCGCACGCTCTCCAGGTCCTTGAGGAAGGCCCGGGCGTGGCCACGGTAGGCGTTGGGTGAGTAGATGCACTCGGTGGAGAAGTAGTCGAGCTTCTTGAAGTAGGCGTACAGCACAATCTCCTTCTCGTAGGCATACTTGAGGGGCTTGCAGCGGGGCAGCACGTCCTCGCCGCCGCTGCTGGTGGAGATGGCGGTGCAGCGGCGCAGGCGGGCAATGTCCCCCCGCAGGACATTCATCAACACCGTCTCCGCCAGGTCGTCTGCGTTGTGGCCTGGAGGAACCAGAGGGGGAAAAAAGGAGGCAGTGGTCAATAACACTTTAATCAAAGAGGTGAACAGTCGGTCATCTTGTTGCTATTCAGGAATTCCCCCTCTGTATTAATGAAGTGTTATCTAATGTAATTGAATCCATCAGTTTCAAACAGATCACAAAAAGAGGTTGTACCAACTCTTCAAACATTTGAGATCTGCTGGCTAAAGACTGAATTACCTGTACATATCTTATCTACGTTCAGCAGTTTGGCTCCTCTATCCAAGGCCTGTCGTCTGAATACTCCACAGAAGGTGCAATTGTTTTTCATTCCGACTTGTTTCACGATAGCATCCATGGTCCAGCCGTACAGCTCCTCATAGGAAACAATCTTCAGCGGCAAGTCATACTGCTCCTGGTTCCTCTTCACCGTCTCCAGGGAGTCGTCCCGGTAACCGGTGATGCCCTCGTCCACAGATAGCAGCATGAGGTTGAGACCATATTTGTAACGCTCGTTCAGGACTTTCATAACATGTGCAAGGACCGTGGAATCCTTCCCACCAGAAGCGCCTATGGCCACAGTCTCTCCTGGTTTAAAGAGCTGTGCTGACACAATCGTGTGGTGGATTTCTTCCTCAAAAACAATGAAGAAACACTTTTTACATAACGACTGACCAGTCTTTGGACGTTTCAGGACCGCCCGCTGCTCGGTACACTTGCTGCACTGGATAGGCATTTTGGTGGTTTAAAGAGGCAGAAACTGGGAAACAAAAAGGGGAATAAGACGTCAAATGTACATAAGTAGCTATTATATATGCATAACCCGTTAGCCTGTCATAAGTTACTTAAAGATGAAAAAGTTGAACAGCCTCATATGCATTACCAGGCAGGAAAATACAACGTGTGCAGTTAACGGATGCTAGTGAACACATCTTATCACCAAAGTTGTACTTAAGTACCAAATTGTACAGCTACAAGATGTAGATGTCGATGCGCAGATCATATAAAGCTGTCCAAATGATCGGTTGTTGAGTTCCAATTTTAGTTGATCTTATTCAACCAAAAGAGTGGCCATCATGTTGTTGGATAGCTTAGCGACAAGGCAGAACAGGATGTGACGTCAGCACACGGGGGTCAGCATAAAGTTGGCTTTATATTCTTTTTTTTTTTTTTTTAATGGAATATCTGTGGATACCTGTTGTTGTTATTATTATTATTATTATTATTACTATTGTTGTTAAAAAATTCACGTTATTATTTTTTCGTTATTAGTTTCTGATATGGTTGTTCAAAAGGGTCAATTATTGCAAGGTTCCTTTGCCTGCACTGATTGGTCAAACAGGTGTTTGAAGAGTGTATATAGAAGATGTTCTTCTCAACATAAAATCCGTTAGCGGATTATAACGGAGCTTATTATTGATTTTATAATGACTTTATCCCTGAATAATATGAACCACAATAACTTTCATTCACCCGGTTCTGATTAAGTTTTGTACTTTGTTCTAAAGTACCAAGGGATGTATGTTCCCTTGGGACTTTAGGGACAGTTTCACTGATATTATTGGTCTATCGTACTTTGTCTTCGTATCATAAAAAGTCACCTTTTTTGACTGATTTACCTTATTTATTCATTTTGGCAAAACACCAAGGAGAATAATTTAAGAGGGGACGCATTTCACATGCGTGCATACTACGTCACAACACCTGTTACCGCATGTGGAGTTCTTCGGATGGCGACAAGATTACACCAATCAGGGACAGATTTAATAATAGAGCTGTACCAGGATTTCCAGGGTAATAATCTTAGCAACCAAATCATTGTAAAGTTATTGTTAATAATATTGCTGTGTGTTACAATACACATGCCATGCTCATCAGAACAACACATTTATAAAAATACATCTATCAGAGTATGAAACGTGATAAGATTGAAAAACATTCCTTTTCAAAATTGCATTCAGAGATATAATAAAGCTTAGAGTCATTTAAGCTATGATGAAAACAATAATCAATTAATGTTATTCAAAGTCGTATCGTGATTGGAAGTCGAAGGATCCACCCGTACCTTTGTTTAGGCTACAACCACGAATATCCGTAATGGAGAAGTTTTTAAATTACTTTTATTCAAAGAGAGAAATAATACACTGATATAGGGAGGATTTTTGACAATAGAGATATCTATAATTTAAAACTTAAAACTATCCCATTTGAAAAGGTCATTAAACCAAGATAAACTTTAAAGAGAAAAAAAACTCCGTCACGGAATCAAAGTAAAGCATCAGATTTATTAAATTTAAATTAAACGGTGCCACTACTGCAACCACGGCAATAGGGAACAAAATGCATTTTTTTGACTCAAAAGGGTAAATGAGTAAAAGTATTTGGAAGAGAGAACAAGATGGATGCAGAGGTCAGCGTTGATGGAGAGCCGGCTGCGGCGGTCGCTCAGGGGGCGGGGTTGAAGGCGCCCCTCAGGTGCCACTGCATGTCTCTGATGCGGCGCACGGACTGGATCTGGGGCAGCTGGGCGCCGAACTCGGCACACTCCTTGTACTCGCCCTTCTCAAACAGGTACTGGAAGCCCCTGTAGCCGGGGTACTGGTAGCCCACCCAGCTGTTGTGGGAGGAGAACAACTCGATTAGGAGTGAACCAATGGGAGACCGGATCAATTAGAGTCATGTAGGATTAAAGATGAGCACCGTGCTCGAAACAGCCTGCTGTACAGCAGGGTGAGCACAAGGGTTATTCGTTAATGAATCGGTTGTTATTGTCTTAGTTGCTCCACTGCAGCGACTATCTAAGTCTAAAATGTCTAGAGGAGTAAGGGGTGTGGCACACTTCTATCGTTCAACCCTGTGATGAACGTTTTCAAGTTGCCACCTTGCTTTGAAACAAACAGGGAGAAAGGTTTATGAAAGGTGTGTGAGATTGGGAGCGGTGGCCTTACGTCCCGCTCTGGACTCTGACAGAGGACACCTTCTCCTGGTAGCCGTGGCCATGGAAGCTGGGAACATCGTCGTCTATGATCTCGATCTTCTTTCCGGCAAAGCTGGGGTTTTCAAAAAGGACAATCTTGTGCTCCTGGCCGTCCTGGGAAAGAGAAGGAGAGAAAACGAAGGGGAGAAAACGTGAGGGAGAGGGCGTGTGTGAGAGGCCCACAAGAGAGGACAACAAAATATGGTTGGTAAGTTGCCTTTGGAGACATACAATATTGTGAGCCAAACATCTATCTTTGATCTGTGTGTGTGCGTGTGCATGTTTGTGTGTGTGTGTATGTGTTTGTGTGGGTGTGTGTGTGTGTGCGTGTGCGTGTGTGTGTGTGTGTGCGTTACCACTTTAATGGGGCGGAATGCGAAGAGGGTTTCACTGCGCCTGCTGTTGGTCCAGGAGTCCCAGCGAGGATACTCCCCCTTCTCAAACACAAACTGCTCCCCCTTGCAGCTAGCCTGCTCATATCCCACCCATCTGGAGGGGCACGGGTAGGAGGGGAGGGATAGGGGTGCAAACAAACAGAAGCCCAGAAGTGCAAGTTTACAGCAAGTAAGCGTCATTAAAAAATAGGCGTACCATCGCACAATCACCACAAAGGTCTCCCTTTCGCGCACGCTCTGGCTCCATCGCAATACAAAAACGTTTTTCAATTGCCTCTTTCCCTCACCTTCCCCCCGTCATTCACTCACTCACTCTTTCTTTCGTTCTTTCGTTCTTTCTTTGTTTCTTTCGTTCTTTCGTTCGTTCGTTCGTTCGTTCGTTCGTTCGTTCGTTCGTTCTTTCTTTCTTTCTTTCTTTCTTTCTTTCTTTCTTTCTTTCTTTCTTTCTTTCTTTCTTTCTTTCTTTCTTTCTTTCTTTCTTTCTTTCTTTCTTTCTTTCTTCCATCCTCTCACTCACTGCCCCAAACATCCTGTCATTTCTGCTTTATGTGCACTCAAAACATTTCCCCTGCGTGTGCAGCCATGGGCCCCATGGCTCTCTCCCCCTGCCCGTAGCTCCACTGGCTCCACTGTGTGTTGGTCAACACTCACGGTCCGCACAGCACCAGTATGGAGCCCACTTTCTCCACGCCTGCTTCCTGGAGGTTGTTGCAGGGACCAGTCAGCTCATGGCAGCGGCCCTGGAAGTTTTCCTGTTCATAAATAACCAACTGTGGGAGAACAGGAAAACAGTGGAACGTTAATTAATCCACACTGAGGACATTTCATGGTCTCGGATCATTTCAGACGCATGT
Source organism: Merlangius merlangus (assembly GCA_900323355.1). NCBI lineage: Eukaryota > Metazoa > Chordata > Actinopteri > Gadiformes > Gadidae > Merlangius > Merlangius merlangus. The sequence continues at coordinate 1,019 of OOFH01072105.1, read as the reverse complement.
GACCATGAATTCTGCAATGATCCTGAAATGAAAGAAAACAATGAAGCCAGACATGAATGTGAACAAAACAGTGTCAGGAAGGAGGAAGGAAGCTCGATGTTTGAACGAGGTAACAGGGGGGTCATTTGTATGGTTCCCCTCACCTTGAAAGCGCTGGTCCCTGGCTGCTGCTGCTTGGAGGCAGGGTTGTGGTGGTCTGTGGCCATGGTGAATGAACAGGGCAGGATAAAACTGCACAAAACAGAGAGAGACAGAGATTCACATTAGTATCTATTAAACAACCATGAACACAACACAATATGCATGCAGTCTGTTCAACTCTGATAAATGTGTCCACTTGAAGAATGGGAAGTAAAAATGGGCACAGAATTAAAACAAGGCAATATAATTGTTATGAAAGCAATAATAGTCATTAGATCTATGAAAAGGTTTTTTATCCAAACAGAGAGCGCAATGGACTTGTTTTACCAGTGGCTGTCTGATGTGCCAGTGTGCATGGGATGGCACCTTGGCCTCAATATATACAGGTTGGCAGGGGGGGAACTCTGCCGCCAGGCCCATGTGCACGAGCCAGCTCGTACGCCAGCCTGCAATAGGCCCAGTGGACAGCCACTGCGAGGGTCAAAGTGCACGCCAACCCAATCTCACACTCCCCACCCCCACAAAGTTATTTCATTAGTTGTCAATTTTGCCCAGCCGCTCATTGTTCGATATCCACATGATTCAGCAGAACCAGTGCCAAGAGTCCCACATGTACAATGAGAGGCTAATATGCAACCAGGACGGGAAAGTGAGGGAGAGAGGGAGGGAGAGAGAGAGAGATGGAGAGAGAGAGAGATGGAGAGAGAGAGAGGGGAGAGAGAGAGAGAGAGAGAGAGAGAGAGAGAGAGAGAGAGGGAGAGGGAGAGAGAGGGAGAGAGGAGAGAAAGGGAGGGAGAGAGAGAGAGAGAGAGAGAGAGAGAGAGAGAGAGAGAGAGAGAGAGAGAGAGAGAGAGAGAGAGAGAGAGAGAGAGACAGAG
>OOFH01072091.1:0-10901 GCA_900323355.1 Merlangius merlangus | reverse complement strand
ATTAGCTCATAGTTACACAGCTCACAGGACAGCAGACACATTCACTTAATGTCCAATTGGTTCAAGAACAGATTTGAAACGGACCTCATCTATTTCAGTCATAACGACTTTACCTCCATGACCTTTCAGTTAAGAAAACATTTAGCTCTCTGGGAAAGTGCCATCTTAACGACCTGTCTGTACAGTGCATTATCATTATTACTTCCATTAAGAGATGACTGCATTGAGAGGAATGAAAGGAAGACTGATTACTTCTACTCCGCAAGCCCCACTCCCGAGAGAGAGAGAGAGAGAGAGAGAGAGAGAGAGAGAGAAAAAAATCAGGGGATTCTCTTTGCAGGATGTAAACAAAAAGTGGTAAACATGAGTCATGACAGGGATGAAAATATGAGTCTTATAAATAAATTTATTAATTGTGAATTAAAGGCATAATTAATTAATTAGCATTGTGTCAATGGGCCATAACTTGGTCGATGTTAACAGGGAGGCCTACAGTACTTTGATCATTGTAATATTATAACAGTTGTAATTATTCAAATGACAGTTTCAATGCTTTTTGAGGAAACAATAATTTCTGTCATTTATAATGATGGAAATGCTGTGATTAATAAAAAAGTCATTTTTTTTTTTAAATATAAAAGTCAAAGGTTTTCAGTGATCGTACCACTGTAAGTCCAGTTGTAAATGAAAGACTGATCTTTTTATTGAGCGATTACCGACCCCCCCTAAGTGGCGTGTCATTCCCTTTTAGTCATTCGAAAGCAAAAAGTTTGAGCCTAGCGCCATCTATCGTTGTGTCTCACTCTGAACAAGTTGAAGGTGAAATAGCACCCCCTGATGGTTTTACAGTGAATAACCAACCTTTTGGCATCACTGACTAGTGTGACGTAACTCACAAACACAACACCGCTGGCTGGGGGAAGAAGGATACTTTCCTAGTCTATCTTTAGGCCTAGTTGTTCAGGTAAACAACTTATTCTCATGGCTCCCTTATTATAGTTAAAGTCGTTTGGTGACTATTCTGCCTGATTTAAAATGGCAACAATTAGAAAGGATGATAGACTAACAAGTTCGCAAAGCTTTTCGTGTGTCGGTTTTGCAGGTATTCTTAGTAAAACGGTCACGTCTCCTTTGGAAGTTATAAAAATCAAAAGTCAAGTTGGCACCTTCCATTGCAAGAAGGGTTTCTGGCAAAGTTTTCATCTCATCTACAAAAACGAAGGAATTCGAGGGTTTTGGAAAGGAAACCTCGTTTCCTGTCTTCGGTTGTTCCCTTACAGTGCAATTCACCTGGCAGCGTACAAAAAGTAAGTGATTTAATAAATAGTATATAACCTCCTTGATTAGACTGGCGTTTCCTTACCTAATCAGCAGTGGTTTAGGGAACAAAGGCTAGCATTGTTGCTAACGTAAACGCCAACTTCGTTTGGCTAAACCAAGCATGAATACAGGGATACATGGCCCGTTTTATTCAAAATGTATGTATCTATGTGTCAGAGTTTATATCGGTTGTTAAGACAAATAGACAACCTATTACTATCGACTTTATTTGATTGTTACCACAAGCGATTAAGCTTTACCCAGTTTAACACTTCCTCCATTTCAACCAAGGCACACCCTCTCTTATTATCCAATCAAATCGCTCTGTTCCCTCAGTCGATGTTATGGTGTCATCAGACACCCGTCTCGGGGTCACTAAAGAGCGAAACCGGGCGAAACAACCGGTTTCTAAATCATGAGAGCAGCTAATCATAGGTTCAAGTGTTACAATATTTATGATCGGAAACCAATGTAAGTTGTTGTGGGCTGAGCGTAACGCTGCAGTGCCTTCATGTTAGTATTGTCCCAACCACCAACACGAGGAAATGTACCTGCTGTACAAAATGTTCCAGGAAGGAAGTGCCGTGATTGGTTGAAAAATATAGTGGATTCCTCGTTCGTACATAGAGAGATTACTTATTTATTTAATATACTTTTTTGTTGTTGCTTTTTACGATAGAATAGGAAATAATCCTACAAAATGAATTTATTACAACTTTGTTAAGGATAATATTTCCTATGAATACTACAAATGTTAAGAATAGTAAGATATCTCTTGACGGGCAGTCAAGCTGAACAAGGTTTTAATGTTTATCAGGCTGAGAATATATATTTTAAATGGAGCAGCCTGAGCATTATCTTTACTCTTCCCTACTGATTTTCTCCTGGGCTGCTTCTGTCTCCAGGATAGTCCACCTTCACATGGACGAGATGGGCTACGTCTCCCAGTGGAGGGCCATATTTGCTGGAGGAATCGCCGGCATTGCGGCAGCGCTGGCTACCTACCCTCTGGAGGTGGCAGAGACCCGACTGATAGTGCAGAACTGCCGAGACCCCACGTACACAGGAGTCCTGAACACCCTGGGCTCCGTCTACAGGAGCGAAGGACTTCTGGCCCTCTATAGGGGCTTCTCGCTAACAGTACTGGGTACATAATGCATCTCCTCCAGTATTGATGTGCAATATAAGTTATTAAAATGCACGCTACAGTGCATGCAGGGCAGGTTTTACAGTCTTAATGATGTTGCCCGTTTGAGCACTGGTTGTTGAATTGTTGTCATGGCAGCGATCAACAGCCCTTTTGTAATATTTAACGCTGAACAAATTCAAGGCCCATTCATTCAGGTTCCATACAAAACATTTTCAGAAATTGTCCATCTTGGTCTATACAGCACATAACAGAAACCTAATATTATTTTTTTTTGTTAATCTATTATACTGCAGAACTTCAGAAAAGCTCATCCTCACTTTCAAACTAAACAGCAGAGTTTATTGTTGCTGATTCTTTTAAATTGTTGTTCACAACATGAGATAATCAACGTATTCGTGAGAATATAATAAGTAGAGACTACATACTGAATCATCCTCTAAATGTGCCCAACTAGTCAGAATTGGAATAAATGGAATAAAAACCTTTCGGAATCTGTTACTATTAATGAGCGTGGATGACCTTTCTAACCAACTCCTTTGCTCTTATGCAGGTGCCTTTCCCTTTTCCATCGGCTGCTTCGCGGTGTACGCAAACCTGGACAAACTCTGGCAGGAGCCCCCCTTCCGCTTCAACTCCCTGCAGAACTTCATCAATGGCTGTCTGGCTGCTGGAGTGGCTCAGAGCCTGTCCTATCCCTTTGACACGGTCAAGAGGAAGATGCAGGTAAAGTAGGAGTGGATCGCTGATGCTTAGATGTCAGACATTGTTGAGTTAAATTATGTCCACCAGGGGGCAGTTTTTGCATTGCTATTCAATTTGCCTTTTTTTGGTCATTCAAGGTTTAAACCAACATGAGGGATGTTGTCAGAAATATGTCGGGCAAGTTTTCCCTTCAGAATGTCCCAGTGTCATGTCTGTAATAAACATACGGTCATGACAAGAGAGATTAAATAAAGTTTACTGGTAATCGTGATTAAAATACAAAGTTAAGTATATTCCGCCCTATTTGGTTCAGGATCCCAAAAACAACATATGTAGTTTCACAAGTAGGGACTGAATTCTGCAAGAAAGGATGCATGCTGAACAATAGCCCGGCAAAGGACAGAGTACTACATAGGTCTAAAATAAGGCACCACGGGGTCGTACAGCAGCTGAGAATGTGATGTGAATGTGAAAACAGGGCCTGGGTTTGCAGACGCTGTACATAACCTCTCTAAACATAGTCGCAGTCACTATCACTTTGAAAGGCACAGTCAGAGTAATGGGTTCCAAGTTCATTCAAGTTGACTTTTTAGGATTAGAACAAGGTTTTATAAGCGTCACCATATGTCATTGTTTTGGCTGTTTGGAGATTTCATTAGAGGAGGATGAGGAAAGTTAAACATTAATTTTATACGATTTGTTTGACCGACAAGGTCACCAAGTATAAATTATGTTATCTATCTATCCAGGCAACAAATTGCAGAAACAAACTGCCTTGAAGCAGAGAGCGAACAAACACCTTCACACCCTCCTGCTCACACACACACATCCTCATCCATGTGGCTTCACACGGCAAAACACTGATTGCCAAATCCATCTGGATGATGGGTTCTGTAGAGCAGAACAGGTGGGACTTGTTCCACTGTGTTCTTGCAGAGCAATCTAGCTCTATCACGCTGAAAGTGTCTTATCTGCCATTCTCTAGTCCGACGAGTACATACTTCTGAGCCAGAGAAAGGGTTGTTGCTAATTGGGTATTGCATCGTGAATGTCGGCCACAAGAAGAATTGTATAGTCTGGCGGGTTCCTTTTTAAATCGGTGGAAGTAGTTTTACCAAAATAGCAATGGTTGTAACTGATGGTTATTATAAATCTGGTTTCCGAAATCCATGCAATATTGGTCTTGGTAAACATGCTAGCATAGCCTTTATCCCTTTTGAAATGTAGGTTCCTGCTGTTCCTCCCCCAATCAGATTATTTATATAATCTAATTGTGTGAGTAATGTGTATATAATTAAAATATATATATTTGGGAGTGGTTAACTCTCATCCAGGTTTGGAGCTATAAGTTACGATGTTATTCAGTTGAAAAAGTTGATTTATAGCAATTTAATTATCTTTTTCCGCACTTACAATAATTACTGCAGTATAGAGACATTGTATAGCTTGATAATAGTAGTAGCCTGATTTTCACCCCCGTTCATTTACTAATTCCTGCCTCATGTATGCGCTGTGGTTCAATTCTTCAGGCCCAGAGTTCCCACCTTCCACATCTAGGGGGCGCTGATGTGCACTTTACTGGAATTCTGGACTGTTTCCGGCAGATGATCAGAAACAAGGGCGTCTTCTCCCTCTGGAGTGGCTTCACTGCTAATACTGTCAAGGTGAGGACAATCTATGTTACAGACCCAAGGGACCATTCACACACAGATTGTCTAGCGGGATCCTAGAGAGACCATTATTTCTTAAATCACATCAGTTATTGGGTTTGTTAGCTTCTTCCTGTAGCGATCTAGCCGGGCTGGAATAGAAAGTAGGGGATATGCCATGCCAAAAGTGTCTGTTTCGCAAGCCAGCCACACTACTACTACATCAACTTTATGCCTGTCTTTGAAAGATGATCAGTGTGTTTCATTACCGTACTACGCATGTACCAGACGTAACAGAAAAAGAGGCAGGGTCTTGGCCCACGATGTCCTCAGCGTAGTTCAGCAGCACGGATATAATGAGCTAGGTGAACAAACCATGGAACAGTATGCCCCTGTCTCAAATTTCCACTCCAAATGTCATTTGGTGATGGCAGTGGAGTGTATGCGAGTGGAAGGCCCTCTCTTCATCATAGTAGAAAAGTGTTTTGTATGATTGTGTGTGTGTGTGTGTGTGTGTGTGTGTGCGTGTGCGTGCGTGTGTGTGTGCCCTGCGCTCAGGCTCCGCTACATATTACCAGAGCCTCACCACTATCCTTTGTGTATTTGTTTGACTAGCCCTTAGCGCCCGGCCGGCCTTCAAGGCTCAGCTTGTTTGTAGCAGCCGTGTCGAGGGGCTCGTCCTCCCAGCATGACGCCCTGTAGCAGATCAAAAGTGACGCCAGGTCACTTAAAAGTGCAAAGACACCATTTGCATGTTGATTTTGATTCCATTTCTCCTTCTTCGACAGATCGTCCCTTACTTTGGCCTCCTTTACACCTGCTTTGAGACGTGCAAGCAGGTGTGCCTTTACCGCAACGGGTACATTGTCTCCCCTCTGAGTTACACGTTGGCCCCAGGCGTTGACCAGAGCCTGGGGCCTTACGAGCTACAAGAGGTGAAGCGCTATTTGAAGAACAGGAACTTCAGGTCCCAGGACTCCTTTAAGAATCGCTGGTGAAGAGGGACCGTGCAACTCTCTGTGCAATAGATAATGAATGGGGCTCACAATGACCTCGGTGATAAGACAAGGACTTGCTGTGGCAAGATGAGTCGCATATTAATTTCCTTACTGTCGATTTTTTCTATGTGTTTCTTTTTTTGTTCTGTTCTCCTCACATTTATGGACTTCTATTCCTTGAAAGAGATACCTCGACAAACACAGCCCTATGTATTATCTGACAGTGTTATTATTGTTACCCTCACCTTCTTATTCCTCAGTATTTCCAGTTGATTATTGTCCATGCTGCTGTTTTAATATTAGTCCTCAAGGGACTGGCATCATGTATGTATTTGTTATCATGTATGTATTTGTTATTTGCATAGGGAAATTTAAGTCTTTGAAAACCGCAATTTGTTTCCATAGGAGTGTGGTTTAATGATGGAGACAGTTAACTGGACATGGGGCTTATTCACCTAGAGGCCATGTTTGTTTTTCTCAGAACTAGGAGCAATAATCAAGATGGAACAAAGATGGCTGCTAGCTGAATAATGTCCATTATGTGCCTTCCTTGAAAGTTGTCAATTTTCATTCTGTTTTTTTGTGGGGCTGATTTTAAAATGTTTGCTATGGAGAACTAGATGTGCCATAGTAAAGAAAGCGGTTTATCAGTTAAAAAAATATTTTACTGATCAAGATGTTTCAACAATCAATTTTACTGCAAATAATGAGTCCTGCCTGGGTGGTAGAGAGAATATGAATAATTTTATTTGAGCAATAATTTTTGTTGTTGATTTTGTTTTGTGTTGTTGATGTTTATTTTGATCATTTGTCATTTTAAAACGTATTTAAAATCATGTAAAACCCCCTTCATTGTCTTTGTTTCTATATTTTTTTATGGAGATCGTTTTTTGCCAGGGTCTTACTATCACTGTGTCAAAGGTAACGGAGGAAGTGAAATTTAAAAAAATTATTACACACACACACACACATACACACACACACACGACATCACCCCCACCACCATCCACACAATATTCAACCTCCCTGGCTGCCCTCTAGGGCCAAAAGTAACATAATCCTTGTTTGTTATTTTCTTCTCTCGCTTCAAACTCATACACATTAACGTGAAAGTTTGTTTTCAAAATGAAAGTACCCAAATTTTGTCACTTTTTTGTGATTTACAACAAACATATAGAGTCTTTGCATATAGACTCATAACGTTATTGCCCACTGGGTGAACAGGAAATGGGGTCATTAACTGATGGAGTGACCTCTCTTCAGCTGATTCACGATGACCTTTATTTGGCATGACCTTGAGTTAACCCCCAAAACTACACGTGATGTTTAGAATGATTAATCTGGCTAGAGGTTATTGGCCTGAATTAAATGTTATCAAAGAAGTTAGTAATTGTAGTACTTTGTTGGATTGTAGAGAACATTATTCAAACTTATTTGGGAATGAGGGGAGGGGGTACATAAATCTAAAGCCACTTTTGATTCCCGCCCCCTTTAACGCAGGACCACCAATGAAACACAGACCAAGTTGACGCTATGTCCCGCGCACAGCCTTCTTAAGCCCCTTCCCCCGATTGTCTCTAGGTCATTTTAACTCAACCGGCAAACCTCACCCGGTCCTGCGAGTGAAAGGGAAGGTACCTTAAAACAACTGAAGATGGGTGATCAAGCTATTTCTTTCGCTAAGGACTTCTTGGCTGGTGGCATTGCAGCTGCCATATCCAAAACAGCTGTTGCCCCCATCGAAAGAGTGAAACTTCTGCTCCAGGTGCGTGCAAAGACAAATTACTTTTTCCCCATTCTTTGCAATTTACCTCCTGTCTAGTTTAGCTTTTGATATGTTTTTGAATAGTTTTGAATGTCTTCCATATGTTACACAGATATTGCTGACAGATTCTGGCTCTGATTAAGACTTTTGCTTACGTCTATAAGTTGGCATCCAAACGAGGAAAAAAATAGTTCGGCTGTTTGATCAATTAAGTGACGCCTCCTGCGTAATATGCCACATAGCTAACCAAAGGTCCAATAGGTCAGGACATGCAGTCACTGCGTTATTTATTCAATTTGAATGAATAACAGAGTTGCACATATGTTATCAAGGTCGCGCAAGGGTAGGCTAGAACTGAGCCTGAGCCAACACTTTCCATTGCACTGGGCCTTCAGTCACGAGTGGGAGGTGGGGCATAGCTGTTGAATGGATGTCGTAGAGGGCGGCTCATTGGAATGACATTAAGGTGTCAGACCGCACTAAGACGATTTTAAAAGTCTGGTGTTGTGTTACCAGCAGTCATGCGACCAGTTGGGAAGTTTTAAAATTGTGCAACCACATTTCGGCAGAAGTATTGTTCATTAGTTCAACAGTAGTGTGCATTAGAAATTAATCTTCTGTCTTGCTCCACAGGTCCAACATGCCAGCCAACAGATCACGGCTGACAAGCAGTACAAGGGCATCATGGACTGCGTCAGGAGGATCCCCAAGGAGCAGGGCTTCCTGTCCTTCTGGAGAGGTAACCTGGCCAACGTCATCAGATACTTCCCCACCCAGGCCCTCAACTTCGCCTTCAAGGACAAGTACAAGAACGTGTTCCTGGACGGCGTGGACAAGCACAAGCAGTTCTGGCGCTACTTTGCCGGTAACCTGGCGTCGGGGGGCGCCGCCGGAGCCACGTCGCTGTGTTTCGTCTACCCTCTCGACTTCGCCAGGACACGCCTTGCCGCTGACGTGGGCCGGGCCGGGGCCGGTCGAGAGTTCAAAGGCCTGGGGGACTGTCTGGTGAAGATCTCCAAGTCTGACGGTATCAAGGGTCTGTACCAGGGCTTCAGCGTCTCCGTCCAGGGAATCATCATCTACAGGGCTGCCTACTTTGGTGTCTATGACACGGCCAAGGGTGAGTCCTCGGCTTGTGTCGCCAGCCCTAGCCTATAGCGTCGTCGTCATCTCGCGCCTGAATCTGTATGCGTTGGCCAACTGCCGATAATTGTGGATGCTGGATGTTTGTTCACTGTTCTTTTGATACTTTCTCTTCCACAGGCATGCTTCCCGATCCCAAGAACACGCCCATCTACGTGAGCTGGGCCATCGCCCAGACAGTGACCGCCGTGGCCGGTTTCGTGTCCTACCCCTTCGATACCGTCCGTAGACGCATGATGATGCAGTCCGGCCGCAAAGGAGGTAGCTGCCATTTATTTTTTTAACTGTTACATTTAAACTTCCAATTAATGATGATGTTTGTCAAATGTTTTGTTTCAAATTTCCCATTCTTCCTCAGCTGACATTATGTACTCGGGCACCATGAACTGCTGGAAGAAGATTGCACGTGACGAGGGCGGCAAGGCCTTCTTCAAGGGGGCGTGGTCCAACGTTCTCCGAGGCATGGGTGGCGCTTTCGTGCTGGTTCTCTACGACGAGCTGAAGAAAGTCCTATAAGTTGTCGCTGTTCGTCTCCACGGTTTCTGTTGTGACGACTGTAACATATCTTGTACATTTGAAAGAACTGAAATGCCACTGTATTTATAGGGACCAGCTAGTATGTTCTTACTAGTTGTAGCGGGGAGTCTATTATGCACTACTTTGTTGGCCACGTTTGTTTTGTTTCCGACCACCTGAATGTTAATCCTTCACCAAAGGAATGTAAAAATAAAGACGACCTTCTAATTTAAACGATATCCCCATGTTTATTTGGCTGCAGCTTTTTCTCTTGTCAGGCATTTAATGTATAGTCGTATATTTACAAGATGTAGCCTCCCCTGGCTACAGCTTTACTTGGAAGCTATCACATCATGCTGAGTGAAACCTGATCGTTGATACACAGGGTCAATCTCATGGGTTGTGATTGGCCTTTACCCAAAGGGTTTGAGCTGTAATTTGATATTTCAAAGTTCTTTTTGCATACGGCAGATGCAAGTCGTCCTGGTTTTCACTGCATTGAATGTCCTTTCTGAATTCTCTGCATACTAGTGGGTTACTGGAAGGAGCAGTGATTACCTGTGCCAGGGTGGATTACTTCCTCTTTCTAAATTGACTTTAGTCTCCCATCATCACACCTCTTCTCTGCCTTCGACTGGTGTGACTAACACTTTAACCTTGAGCTGGTGGAGTTTCTCTGCTAATTGGACATGCCTGCTTTGGGAGAGGCACAAGCATTACTATAACTAAAACTGCAGCCATTGTAGAACTACTGTCCATGTAGTGCCAGTAAGGTGGTCGGTGGGTCTTATTACGGACACTTGAGGATTATTGCATGGACAGTTGGATTATTTGGCTATAGACATAAATTGACTCTACAACGGAGGGTGATTACAGTGATGGCTTTAACATGCTGTTTGTGGTGTGGACTGGGTTTGTGAAAGCAACGACTATACAACAGAATGCCTTCACAGATTTCTGGGGCTTTCACACCAGCTGCGAGGCGACATTGGCTTTTTGCCCAAATGTCTACACAGAAGGCGTGTACTGCCAGTACTAGCTTGTAGGCAATGTTGTTGTCACTGGCTGTATTTGGTCCCTTGATACAATGGTAATGGGGCTACTAGATTATTTAGAGCTATATTGACTCCATTAACTGTCACGTACACCACGTGCTGTAAAATGACAAGAGTGCAACACCAAACTGATGCTTAAAGAAACAAGCTTACATTAGTACTAAAGTATTGTATTGTGCCCTTCTGGCAGAGCATAGAGATTGTAAGGAAATTACTTTTGTCCCATTATTGTCTATCTCGGGGTACGACAAACTTGCTTTGGATAAATGATGGATGGAATGTCAATGTCTGCATACGTGGACAGCATTAAATCCCCCATCTACACTGGTGAATTGACTGCACAATATAAATCAGACACTGAAAGTGCCTGACCTGAGCTTCTATTCTCTGACACTGAACACTGACAGACTGGATTATTGCCTTGGCAAACCTACATTTTTACACACAAATGATTCAAATTGTAATGGTCTTCTAATTCTGTTAGATTGTCATGGCAGCTTTGGGACACAAAATTGTGACATTTGCATATCAGTAGGCCTAAACCAGCCAGGCGGGTCCATGGTGGTAATCCTTCAATTACCACTGAGAGCCCCCAAACACACA
>OOFH01072071.1:0-10810 GCA_900323355.1 Merlangius merlangus | reverse complement strand
TACAAAGTATAACTGTATATAAAACAAGATGAATGCCTTTGACAGGACAAAGACACACACACACACACACACACACACACACACACACACACACACACACACACACACACACACACACACACACACACACACACACACACACACACACACACACACACACACACACACACACACACACAATTCCAAAGTATAACTATCTAAAACCAAACAAATGAATGCTTTTGACATGACACGGTGGTGTCTGGTGTACTGTCTCTCCCTATCCGCTGTCGGCAGCTCCTGGATCAGCTGAAGCCCGGCGGTCGCCTGGTTCTGCCAGTGGGACCGGAGGGGGGAGGGCAGGTTCTGGAGCAGTACGACCGGCAGGCCGACGGGACCTTCCTCAAAAAGGCCCTGATGGGCGTGATCTACGTCCCTCTGACCGACAAGAAGCACCAATGTCCTTGGTACAACCGCTTCACCCAGCTGTTTTATTTAGTCAACAAGGAATGAGTCATTCCAGTATCATGCTTCATATTTACCTGGGCTGCATGTGGCTCAGGAGATAGGGCGGGTTGGCTGGTAACCGGAAGGTTGCTAGTTTGATCCCCGGCTCCTCTTGGCTGGGTGTTGAGGTGTCCCTGAGCCAGACACCTCACCCTAACTGCTCCCATCGAGCTGGCTGTCGCTTTGCGTGGTTGACACCGCCGTCAGTTTGTGAATGTGTGCATGAATGGGTGAATGTTGGGCAATATTGTAAAGCACTTTGAGTGGTCACTGGTTAGAAATAAATGCAGTCCATTTACTTACATGGTGAAAAATCTTGCCTGTGAAAAATATAATATTTTTCATTTCCTTTTAACTTCTTCTTTCCCCAGATATGATCTCTGACCACAGTGTGGTATCCTCTGCAGGAGGTGGCGCTGGTGTTGCGTTGCTGGAGTTCGATAGAACTGGCTGCTGGTCTAACTCAGACCATCTGCCCTGTTAAACCGTCTCCCGGCAACCTGGAGGAATCTGCTTCTGTCTGCCTTATCAGCGTGTGCTTGATGGCTCTGATGGATTTACCAGAGGGCCAGCTTGTCAGGTGGTTAAATGAACACCCTCCTCCTGGTTGCACTAGGTTCTATGGATAGCACACATAAACCAAAGCCCGGAATATCTGTGCAGGAAGCTTAAAATAATTTTGGAATCATTTATTCAAAATGTTAGTTTGATAAAGTGTCATTATGATTTATTGTTTGAGATATGCCCATACTTTGTTGGTCATCTATTATCTATGAAAAAGTTGGAAATCTGTGAAATGTGATATAGGCCTTCCAAGAAAATGTATGTCAGAGAAAATGGTATCAGGACAAATCGCTGTTAACTATAAAATAGCATATTTTTTTAAAGATCAAATTATATTATTATAATATTATTTAGAAGTAATATACTGCATTTTCCAATAAGGAACACAACCATTCTTAAGTGTCTGTTTTCTCGCAAATGTATTTGATCGATGTTAATAAACAAAACATCAGATGTTTGTCTAATATATTTACGCTTTTCATTTGAATATACTGGCCAAGCTCATCAAACGTTTTCAGCGACTTCTGAAACATACGTCATCAGTGCGCGACACCGGCGAACTCTACGGCGCGATACACGTGAGTGTTTACCATCTGAAAGTGTCGGCGTTATCTTTTAGATTTAGTTTTATTAAAGGCTACGATTTGAAATTGTAATATACCATTTCGCATATCACACATGATCTACAATTATCTCAGAAGACTCCTCATCAAAAGCAGTTTGCTACGTATTCAATTAGATCCATTTGATCGTCCTGTTATCTCCCGGTATCAACATCTTACCCCTCACCGCACCATGGAGGAGGATGCCGTCAGGACATCTGAAGAGGGTACAGGGGACACCGTGAAGGAGCCTCCGGCGGCAGAGGGGACAGGTAAACGCAAGAGCGAGGAGGCGGACGCACCTGAGAAGAGCTCTCGAGGGAAGAGACGCCGAGGTGGCGGCGGGAAGAAGCCGCGTCCGGGGGAGAGGTTCATCCCACCGCCGCAGAAGAGGAACCCCGGGGTCAGCTTCAGCCAGGAACACTTTAACGAGACCACACATTACTTCGAAGGGGGTCTCCGCAAAGTCCACCCCTATTACTATGACTTCAAAACGTACTGCAAAGGGCGATGGATCGGGAAAAGCCTCCTGGAGGTGTTCAAGGACGAATTCAGGTCAGAGTCGATCGATTATTATCAGATGGCGGCTAAAGAAGGACGAATCCGACTGAACGAGACCATCGTGGAGGATCTGTCCATAGTGCTCAGGGTGAGGGTCGTTTAGCACTTCTTCAAAAATATATCAGGTCTAGAATATATATTCCTCCAACAGCTTGTATCAGAATAGGTTAACCGCATTGAAAGGTTTCTTCTGTAGGCCTACTTATGAATATTGGAACCGGGTATTTTGTGTATTCTTCTATATCGTACTGAGTTTACACTGCGTCATGTGGAGCGCTTTCTGTTTCGAGACACTGCTGTTGACAATCTTCCATTTTGAGTTTTGAGCCGAGAAGGGATTGTTGTTGTCAACCCAAACCCTTCTTCTCCGCAGAACAACGACCACATGAGGAACACGGTTCATCGCCACGAGCCCCCCGTGGTGGGCAGACCCCTGGAGGTGATCGCTGACGATGGGGAGGTGCTGGTGGTGGACAAGCCGGCCTCCATCCCTGTTCACCCGTGCGGTCGGTTCCGCCACAACACGGTGATCTTCATCCTGGGCAAGGAGCTGAACATCTCCGGGCTCCACACGGTCCACAGGCTAGACCGCCTCACCTCCGGGGTGCTAATGTTCGCCCGCACACTGGAGGTGTCCCAGAAACTGGACCAGCTGGTCAGGGACAGACAGGTATGTCGGGGATAGCATGAAGCGGGGTTCTTAATGATTGAAAACATGGAGGTCCTCTTCTTTTCCTTTCCTTGGTGTTCTAACCCTGATGTTCAGTACAGATGTTCCGATACCATTTTCTCCTTTCGATAACGATTCTTGAACTTCAGTATCGGCCGATACCGAGTATATACGATACAGCGTCTAGTATTGTAACTACCAATAGCACTTGCTCTGATTGAAGGGTTCTCTTACGAAGACAGCAATGTATAGTGGGTTCACTTACTTATAATAATATAATCACTTGCATATAATAATACATTTGTATTCTTTTAGTTATGTGTCCAATGATCATTTTATTTTTTTCTTTCTAGTGTTGGCGATGTTCTTTGCCTTATTCTTTGTGTAGTAAATGAGCTAGACATGTGATGGTGTCGGATCGAGCGCATAGTCTTGCGTACTCGGCGATACCCGATGCGTTTTGGCAGTATCTGAGGTATTTCTGATACTGGTATCTGTATCAGAACAACTCTTGTCGGGACAGCACGAAGATGGGTTAGCGATGCAGACATGGCGGTCATCATCTTCTCCCTTTGTGGTGCTCCACATGTTCACCTCCTGTTTCTGTTCCTCAGCTGGAAAAGGAGTACGTATGCCGCGTGGACGGGGAGTTCCCGGAGGAAGAACGGGTCTGCGAGGAGCCCATCCTCGTGGTCTCCTTCAAGGTGGGCCTCTGCCGGGTCCATCCTAAAGGCAAGGACTGCCGTACGGTCTTCAAGAGGCTGAGCTTCAACGGCAGCTCCAGCGTGGTCCGCTGCCGGCCACTCACCGGCCGCACGCACCAGATCCGTGTCCACCTCCAGTACCTGGGGTTCCCCATCCTGAACGACCCCGTCTACGGCGCCTCGGCCTGGGGTCCGCTGAGGGGCAAGGGCGGGCAGGTGGAGAAGAGCGACGAGGATCTGCTGAAGGACCTGATGGAGGAGCATCGCTCCAAGGACAGCCTCCACCTGCTGGATATACCGGAGGAGGAGGTCAAACCCGCCCCGGGGGAGGGGAAGGCGGAGGTTCCGGTTTCACCGGGGCAGGAGAACAAAGATCGTCTGAACACTATTGAGCCTGATGGTTCCTGTCCTGCAGAGAGCGGTTCACCGGGCATGCGGCGAGACGGCCCAGCGAGGTCGAGCAGACCTGAGGGGGGAGAGGACTTTCAGATCAGGACTGAGGATCAGCCTTTAGAGAACCTGAGCAGCGACCGGGACTCAGTGAGGAACTCCCAATGCCACGCGGCAGCCAATGAGGAGCCCCCTGAGGCCGTTGCCTCTCTGAAGCCCCTCCCCCCCGGAACCAGAGACCGGCTCTGCAGCGAGTGTAAGATCGTGAGGCAGGACCCCACAGAGAAGGAGCTTGTCATGTTTCTCCACGCCCTGCGCTACAAAGGGCCCGACTTTGACTACTCCACACGCCTGCCTGAGTGGGCTGAGGAGGACTGGGCCGAGGACCCATAGGTTCATACTTTTTTAGAGACCCAGGTATTACGTTAATGCCTTTTTTCACTGTAAATCAAAGGCCGAGATGCGTCGTTTACTATTGCTGTGACATTTAAAATATTCTTTATACGCAGAATTTATTTGTGGATGAAGAGATGCTGCAACACAATGGTTGACCATTAAGTTATTTTTAATATGTTCTTGCTAGAACAAAGCTTTGAGCTTTAAATAATAGAGCTGGATAGTGTCATAAAACTGTATTTTTTTATTTTTATTTCCTCAAGTTACCAGTTTGACAATTGTAAACAATAAGGGTGGCAACATTTCTTATTTCTTGTGTTCCCACAGAGCCTGTGATGATCACCTTCTTGTTCTATGACAAGTCATTGTAAGCATTTCATTAAAACCACTCAATCAAGATTAAAGTCGTCAAAGAGGAGCCTTTGAATTGACCCTGCTTAGGCACAAGTGACCGCACCAAGTTCTAGTCAAAGTTCATATTTAGCCACCAACCCCTCTGTTCCAGACTATACAGCACATCTAATACTTTAAATATCTCTTGTGATTTACTTTTCACTTTTGTAAAAGACAACACACACACACACCCAATAAGAGTTGTTTCTGAAAATAAAACAACTTTGTTGCAGAATTTTGGCACATGCTGCACATACGGCGTCTAAACCATTTCTCTAATGGCACCGGACAAAAATAGAATCTCCACTGTAGTGTGACGTTGAGTGGTGGGTGCAGAATGGAGCCTTCCTGTTCCTCAGAGGTCTGCTTCAGGATGCAGTGGGGCTGCATGGAGCTTTGTGAGGTGAACACTAACATGCAGTGGCACAAGGATTTCTTCAGGAAAAGGCTGAAACACTCGCAAGGACCTTGTCCAAAAGGTAGGGCACACGACACACACACACACACACACATATGGATCTCTGCAGTTGATGGTATTGGTTGTAATCTGATTGCTCTTTTTGAGTTCTCACGTCCATTAAGAAAAGTATAATCACATTTTATACCACAGACATTAAAACGGCATATTTGAGTTTCAGCATTGACTGCATGGGTAAGGCTACAAATAACATTGCAAGCTTATGTGTCTTGACAACACTGACACTATGAGCACACCACAAAACCACCGTACAGCCTCTTGATATCTTAATGACAGTTTGCCGTTCAGAAACATCATAAATTAGTCTTGGTCCATCTGTGGAGAATAAATGTACCGTTCAGCCCACAGGATGGATACCTTCTGACACTAACCCTAACACTAATAGGTTTATCTTAATGTTTTCTTTGGCCGTTCTTACAAACTATACCTTAGAGGTAAAACGGGTATAAAATAACAAAAGCAGCATATTATCTTTGTACCTTTCTTTAAAAGTCGAACAAGGGGGTACACTACAGTATGGCTTGACACTATAGTTCCAGCCTGAACAGTGTGTCACACTTGGGGCTGTGTGGAGGCCAGTCTGCACAATGTCTGTCTTTAGGATCTGTTATACTAAAGACTTCAGGCACAACGTGACATTCTTAACATGAGCAACTGATAATACTGTATTTTTCTTTTATAATGATGTGCTTCTGTGATAGATGGTTCATGAAATATGTGCAGTCTTTGTAGCATGAACAAGGTATCATGCTTTGATTGATTTTAAATCAAGTCAATCAAATGAACATCAGCTCAAGTCTTTTGGAAACACATGTAACTTGGTTTGGAACCCCCTTCACCCCAGCGGTAGCGTTAGAGATGCATCCTCTTATTTTAAGTTACTTCACAACTGGTGTATCTTCCCTTTGAGCATATCACGTTACCAAGTTACCAAGCTACCAAGCATCCTGATCGGGCACGGTAACAAATCGCACAGCGTTACCCTGATCCCCTCAGCTGTAGTCGGCGAGTTCTCTCTGGCCGTCCCTCTTGAGCCACACGTCGGGCAGGTCGGGCTTACTGTTGGGTATGATCACCACCTCCTCGCTCTGCCCCGTCCGGCCCTTCCCGCTGCCGCCTGAGGAGGTCTCGTAAACGGTCTCCTTTAGGGAGAGCCTCAGGGTGTCCCTCTTCCCGTTGAGGTGTCCGGGCTGTAACTGCTCCTCCTCCTCCTCTGCCTGCTGAGTGTTGGAGGCTCCCGGCTCAGTATCATTCCGACACGTCTCCATGGGGTCCTCCGGGCCGTCGCAGGAGCCCTGGGACCGGTAGAGGAGCTGTGAGCCCGAGTGCTGATGGAGCTGGTCTTCAGCTGAGTGTCCCTCTTTACAGAGCGAAAGCTGGTCGACGGTCTCCAGGGTCTGGCTGATGGCCGTCTCCTCCATGCTGGAGGAAGAGGAGAAGGTCTCCCCCCTCCAGAGCTTCGCCCCTCCGGTCTGGCCTCTGCACGTCTTACAGAGGAGTATCTCCGTGGCGGCGTCTCCCTGTGCTTGGGTCGCCGGTCGCAGAGCACTCTCCTTATAGGGGGAGGACGTCTGAAGGGCTTGAGGCGGATGGCACACTCTGTGCTGGTGACTACACAGCTCCTCGCTCTCTGCCTCTGTCCGGTCCCTCTCCATGTCCCTCCTGCAGTCCTCGATCTCATCCGAGAGCACAGAGGGGCGGTTGGAGAGCTTACTGGTACACGTGCTGTTCTCAAAGCTGTCACTCAGACGGCAAGCCAACGGCTGAAGCTCATACTGCTCAGGACCACGCCCACCACCCCCGCCTCCGGGCTGTTCATCCCTCTGCTGGCGCTGCTGGTGGTGGTTGTTGTACTCGTAGTCCTTCCTGGGTCTGGGTCTGCAGAACGCCCCGTTGGCCGCCGAAGCCGACCCGGTACCGGGTTCTGTGGCCGAGCAGGAGGACAGCACCCTGTCCGCCGTCCGCTCCGTCAAACAGGGCAGCATGGTCTTACCAAAGTCCTTCTGAGGCCCGAAGAAACAGCACAGCGACTGGAAGAAGAATGTCGCAAATCCACATGCGACACATTTTACAAGAAAGAGGAAAATTCCTAACTTCCTGAACAGCAAGGCGGTGGCCGGCAACATGATGATCCCCACGCAGCAGAAGGCGCCAGAGCCTATCGCCACGGGACAGCCCATCCGCTTGGTGGCGTGGGCCACCCTCCCTATCCGGTCTGTGTGTGGGGCCGAGTTATAGGAAATGCAGTAGTTGGCAATAAAGTCTACCGACAGCCCTGCGGCGGTGGAAATAAGCAGAGCCTCAATGCCGCTCAGCTGCCATTCCAGCAATACCAGCAGTCCGACGGTGACGAACACACAGCCCCCCACAGCCATGGTGCCGTAGATGCTCAGTAAAATGTTCCAGGTGGTCAAGAGAAGACAAGTGAAGGTAAGGGCTATTGAGAAGCCGGCTACCACGAGGGTCTCAGAGCTCAGCGCTTGCTGCAGGTCAAAGAGGGACAGCGGACTGATGAACCAGCCGTCTTCCAGTCCCCGGGGTGCGCCTGACACTTCCTTTGAGAACCACGTCGATATCTCTCTGTGAAAGTGGCTTGTCTTGCTGTAGTTGAAGCTGTATAAGTATGTGGTTTTGAACGCCAATACGAGCGCGGCGATGCTGCCATCTGCTTGGAAGTACAGGCCGTCGCCGCGGGCCAGATGGCCCTCAGCGTTCCTCTCTGCCAGCATCATCCGGAGGCACTGCTCGAAGGCACCGGAAGGGTAGGGGAACTGCATATCCTGACAACAAACCCGGTGGCCGTCGTTGTGACTGTCTGGGCAACGTCTAGCAGACACCCAGCGCGTCAACTGCTCCACAAAACAGATGTTTTCCGGCATTGCGCCTCTATCTCCAGATGTTGGCTGAAAATAGAACGTTTGGTTCTGAATCCTGCCGCATAAATCACTCAACCAGACCTGAGACTCCGGGCTACTCATGTTGAAGTTCGGGTCAAGGACCAAAGAGCCGTTGCTCCTCGGATTGAAATGGTCCCCGTTATCCGTTGGGCTGACCCCCCAGACCAGCATCACAGTGACGGGCTTATCTTCCCCGTTATTCTGCCTCTCGAACATGAACATGTTGCGGTACTCTGCGTCAAACCTCTCGAACGGATGGCTGGAGCGGAAGAGCTGAGTGGAGCTGGTGTCTAGCGTAGGCAGCCTCATACCGGGATCCACACAGGAGATGTACGTCCCGCCGACGGCCAGGACCGCGAACCAGCACATCCAGATGTACCTGAACTTGACCACGCCACACGGCAGTATCTTCAGAAACAGCAGGCTGGCCGTGTCGTTGAGCCCTCTCTTGAGCCCCCTTAACCTTTGCACTATGGTGAAGAGGCATCGCTTCCGTGAGCTAGTGTCCCAGAAGCCTCCTGGGTTTTTGGCACAGCAGGGCTTCCATCTCTGGAGGGCCACGGAGGTAGAGGAGGCTACGGTGTAGCGTTCGCGCAGGACGAAGCAGCAGGGCAGCCACACGATGGCGGACAGGGAGCAGATCAGGGAGGCGGTTCCGAGGTAAACGGAGAAACAGCGGATGGCGGTGATGCTGCTGAGATAGCCGGAGAAGAACGCAACGCTGGAGGTCAAGCCTGAGGAAAAGACCAGATAGCCCACTTCCTGCATGACCCGACGCACCCTCTTCTCCAGGGGGGCGGAGGGGTACTGCGACAGCTGCAGGTTCCAGAAGTCAGAGAAGGTGAAGACGTGATTGGCGCAGCTGCCGAGGAGGATAAGGGCCGCTGACAGGTTGAGCAGAGGGAAGAACGTCAGACGGAACACAACCTTGTAGATCAAATAGGACGTGAGGAGGGAACCGGTGATGGCGAGCAGAGACAACACTGATATGAAGATGGATTTGAGGTACACAGCCATGGTGAAAAACAGAGAGACAACGGCCAGCACAGGATACACAGAATCCCTGGCCAGGTAATACTTGAACAAGGTCTCCTTGATACCGAGGTCCATGCCAGTGATGGTCGTGTTGTTATATGTCAGCTCTCGTCCCTCAAGGCTGTTCAGGTAGATATCCAACACATCGTCCCCCTTCTCCACAGGGAGAATCAGGAGGCTGTACTTCAGCGACGGGACCTGGTATTCCACTGTCTCCGGGCCCACAAAGTCTTTGTCCACCAGGTAGTGCAGGATGTGGAAGACCACACGCGTCTGCCTGCAGCGCGAAGGAACCGAGGGGCAGGCGGCGTGTCCGGGCGTCCGCACGCAGGCCTCCACCAGCTGGCCGTTGTGGTAGAAGGGAGCGCAGAACCGCAGCAGGCCCAGGGACTCGGACACCTGCCGAACAGAGACATCTGATCAGACACACGTATTACTGCCCCCCCCCCCACACCCCTCTTAAGCACTTATTGTATGTTGTACGTCCTGGCACTTAATGCATGCACTTATTGTATGTTGTATGTCCTTTGTATGTAAGTCGCTTTGGATAAAAGCGTTTTCCAAATGCCCTATATGTAAATGTCTGCACAACGTCTTATATGGTGATCGCTGGAGTACAACATCACCATGGATGTATTGATAACCATGATATTAATTCTCAGTATGAAGAGGTTGCCAAACAGAAGGCCGGAGCTACCTGGTGCGAGGTAAGACTGAGGCATGAGGAGGCGTTTGTATGGACCGCCAGGTAGTTGCCCAGGGACCAACTGGGACAACAGCCCCCTCTTGAAACCGTCTCCCCAGGATCACCCCTCACATGTTGCTGGCACAGGTCCTGGAAACCGGCCTGGGAGCGGATCTAGAGAACAAAGGAACGTTCTTCTTCAGCTATGTTACTGAGAAGCCAACAGGAGTGAAACGTTCGTAAGCATTCATCACACCTTCCCACAGATGTTCTTTTCAATCCTCAGTTTAGCACATTATACTGTACATATGTATTTCGTACAATTGTTTTCTTTGTTAGCACAAATAGACGCAAATGTGGTGGGATGAGAAGGAAGGTTAAAGTTAGGAGGAGGGAGGGCGAGGGAAAACAAGCGATGGAAAGGGAGGAAGTGGAGGAAAGGCAGTGGAGGTTTAGGAGAGGGGAGAGGGTGGAGGAGAAGGAGGGAGAGGGAGGTGGAGGAGAGAGGGGAGAGGGAGGAGGAGAAGGAGGGAGAGGGAGGTGGAGGAGAGAGGGAGGAGGTGGAGGAGAGAGGGGAGAGGGAGGAGGGGGAGGAGAGAGGGGAGAGGGGGGGAGGGGAGGAAGGGGGGGGGGGAGAGGGGGGTGGGGGAGGGGGAGGGAGAGGAGGGGGGGGAGGGGGAGGGGAGGAGAGGGAGGTGGAGAAGGAGGGAGAGGAGGAGAGGGAGGTGGAGGAGAAGAAAGGAGAGGAGGAGAGGGAGGTGG
Source organism: Merlangius merlangus (assembly GCA_900323355.1). NCBI lineage: Eukaryota > Metazoa > Chordata > Actinopteri > Gadiformes > Gadidae > Merlangius > Merlangius merlangus. Next base: position 187 of record OOFH01072071.1, on the reverse strand, counting down.
AGGAGAAGGAGAGAGAGGGGAGAGGGAGGAGGAGAGGAGAGCCCTAGCGTGGAGGGATTGGGGTATCAGAGCATACCATGGCCTGCTCCATCTCACACATGGAGTGGATGGCCTTCAGGCTCCACAGACTGGCTGAGTTCCCCGAGCGGAACACCAGCTGGGCAAACCGCTCGCCTGCGTGGAGCGA